>VYZW01041828.1:0-63482 GCA_013401315.1 Balaeniceps rex
TGTCTTCACTTGTAAACTTCCAAAATATAATGAAATTAAAACTGTATTTTACTTCAGTTTTATGCTGTGTCACATTAACCATTCAGGAATTAGGCAAATTAAATAATGGGAAGAATAAGCAGCATATCTTAATAAGTTACTCATTAAAACAGTACAAGAAGACAGCAGTTCTGATTGCTAATGATTTTGGTGACAGAAGGCTCATTCAGCTAATGAAATTCATAAAATCTTGGATCAAAATCCTATCTCTGACCTCTAGGTGTGAAATGCAAAACAATCAACATTACTGTGCTTGCGCAATGACTTTGGAATATATTGGTTTGGTGACAAGCAGTGATGGGAACAATGCAGAGAATTTTCTGGTCGCGCTGTTCTTGTTTTCAGTATACTGCATCAAAAGCATCTTTAGTCATCCAAAGAATCAGATGATCTTAGATAAGATGTTTCTTTGCCTTAATCCCATAGAAAATAATGCTATAAATCTTCATTTTAGCAGGTACGAATTGTGAGTTGGGCTGGACATGATATACATCGTAAAACATCCTGAAGATGCCTTTTCATGGGGTATATCAGTTTTGTGTGTCAAACTCAGGCTTAAATCCCTTTTCTAGTTAGTTAAAAAAATAAAATACTTTTCTCGTCTGCAAATTTTCTATTTTTGTCTGTATATTCTGCAACTCTTCTATTTTAAAAGTCTTCACATGGCATCTGTTAGAATAACTGTTGAACTTGAGTATGAAGCTAAGAATTAGAAATTTGTGTTGCACTCCCACGTCTCGCTCTTGTCAAGCTGGACCCTGGACCTCCTCTCTGCTTCCGTTCATCCATGCTTAGAAAAGGGAAGACCTTATATAGTCTTAAATGTAGCTAGAATATTTTCAGTGAGGAGTTGTGCTGGAGTGCTTGCTTTAAGGGGACTCTGTAAAGCAGACAAATGGATGCTATGGAGACTATTTGGAATTGAAATATGTGTTTTTAAAAATTTAGCAGGAGTTGTCCACTTTAGAGAAATCATGTGTTTGCTTTCAAACTGGGTGACCTGACAGAATTGCTACAGAGCTAAAGGCTGCCTGGCACCTGACAACTCCTCTTCCCGAAGAGATGGTTCTTCTCATTTCTCGGATTGCATTAAGCAGTGTGCCATGGGACTGCCAAGGGGAAATTAGGCAAGAGGCATCCATTCCTGAATGAGTAGGGCAATTAGAGGTTTTGAGACTTCAACTATATCAGTTGAGCATCTCCTGGTAGTGGGGGGAGATGATGCCTGCTTGAAGCAAGCCAGGGTAGCTGTCTGGAGCCTGCAGGAAGGCGAGATGTTCTTGTTCTATGTGGACACTCTCTGATGCCATCTCTAGATCCCTCCAGAGTAAAGTCTCTTGTGTGGTCCTGGTCCTAGGACCCCATTCTGTCCCGAGGTGACTTTAACTTTTGTTTATCTTCAACAAAAATACTTTTGAGTTGTAATTTCTCTAGCAAAATGCTCTTTGCACTTATGCTGGCTTTTCATGTTTCCTGTGTGTGTCAGCAGCCCACTCCCGCTGTGCTGCTATTCTTTCACTTCCTTCCCAAGAGACTCTTCAAATTTTGGCAAAGAGCAAGGTTACAGTCAAGCTTTGGGCTCTCCAGGTGGTTTGTGAGGTTGTACTGGGTCCCTGAAGGCTCGGATGACTGACGTGGTGGGTGCTGCTGAGCAGCTGATAGCACACACCAGGATCTCTGTGTTTGTTTCCCATGTGTAACCCATGCTAAGTCCAAGTTAATCCCTGCCAAGCCACTGATGACATGCTAGCAAAGAACACATCTTCTTGTCTCTTCTCCCAGGTGGTAGCGAACGCTGTGGCTGCCTTGTCGGAAATCAGTGAATCGCATCCCAACAGCAACCTGCTGGATTTGAACCCTCAGAACATTAACAAGCTGCTGACAGCTTTAAATGAGTGCACAGAGTGGGGCCAGATCTTCATCCTTGACTGTCTGTCCAACTACAACCCCAAGGATGATCGTGAAGCTCAGAGGTATGCTTGTTCCTGCTCTTTGCACGGGCCATTTAAGGTTATTTGGTAGCGGGGCACTTGCAGGCTTCTGGCGGGGTTGCAACTCTGAAAAGGGCTTGTAATAACAGGGGTGTCTGTTCAGGTCTGTAACAGCACAAATAAACCTTGAAGTAAGAGATTTGAAAGGGAAGCAACTTTTGGTGATTTGGGCTGATGCTGGAAACCTGCCCCTTCCCTTTGCAGAACCACTTTCTCTGTTTATTGTTAGCTTTTTTTTTCTTTTTTCCGTTTAAAAGGCTAGTTCTCACAGGAACTGGCACCACTGAGAAGGGATCAACCCAAGACCAAACCTATGACAGTGGTTGTCCTATCTGGAAGCATTGTTTGGAGGATTTTCTGTTTTAAAGCAGAGCTTTCAAATCTGGTTTTGCTACTTTGAGAGGCAAGATGCCCTTATAGGTTTGGGGGCTTCCAAAGCTCTGCAGGTCTGAGACTGGAATATTTTTTTCCAACTAAAAAGCTAGTCTGTGATATGATAGATCTGAAAATAAAGGTAAGAAATTATTTTTCTTATCACTCCAAATTCACCCTTGTGCTTTTACTTTAGCTGCAATGACTAAACCTAAATACAAAGACCTTAGCGTTTAGTTAGTGAGATGTTAATTTATGCACTTCAAGCCTCCTCCTCATCTGTGTCCAGAATCACAAAAAGTCAGATTCTGTACCCAAGAGAACAAGGAACCAGCAAGGAAAATTACTTGGACAGGGGAATTCTCCGGCTTGATGCATTCCATGTAGATGGTGTGGAGGGTGGATGGGGAGGAAGGGGCACAAGCCCGCATGCAAAATCCTGAGCAGGCCTTTTCGAATTCGATGGGTTTCTTCATTGACTCTTTTTTGAGGTACAACAGATAATCCACTTTTTTAAGAAAGCCTGCCAGTAGTCTTGCTGATTTATTTTCTTTTTTGTCCACCTCCTTCCCCCTTGTGCTCTGTGTCTGTGCCAGAAACAGCTATTAATGAGTGCTAGAAACCTCTCCAGGGTGTCAGGCCTGAACAACTGTGAACATGTCCCAGTTCCTCATCCGTGGTGTATAAAACTGGATGGGCAGTAACTACTTTTACTCTTTTGTATGGAGTTTAATTCTCAGAGCCTGCCTTATTTCAGATAGGAGAATGACAGCACCTAGTTTTATATAGTGTTCTCCTTCGCAGCAAGGCTGGTGACATTACTCCTGTGCATGGAGAAACTGAGGCACGGAGAGATGAAGCAGCTTTGGCATGCCAGGTGACCTTGGGCAGCGGCAGCTGGGGACTGCCCCCGGCTTTGACTTACAGACTCTTCTGCTCTTCACTTAGCCATGCTGCTTTCCTTCCAGGGTGGCTGAAAGCAAATCTTTCAGAGAAAGAAACTTTGAGGCACAGATGGGAATAAGATTGTTCTGGGTTAGCAATATGCAGGAGGGGGTGGGAAGAAACTTGACAGATGCTTGACCATATGAACCCAAACTTCCTTTCTGCTTGGGATGGGTTGTTTAGGATGCTGTTGATTATAGGATCCACTGAGGCAAGTGGTGAAGCTGAGACTTAGGAGGGTATTTAGGTCACTCTTTCCCTATGTCTTCAGAGTAGCAGAAACCTTTTTTTGCAGAAGCAAATGGTGGAAATGGCAGCAAACCCCCCAAGCAAGCTAGAAGCATGTATCACCTCTGAATGATTATATGGGGGCTAAAGTGTTTTTCTGATAGCTGTTTTGTTGAAGTTGTGTTTGTAAGCCACAGACGAGATTGCAGAAATAGAGAATACCACCAGGCAAAGGCAGAAAAAGCTAATAACTGAACACGTGTTGGGACTATACTGCTGACAGCTGGAAGAGTTCCTGAGCTGACTGTGGCAGGAGAGAAACTTGAAGCTGCCAGAGAAGTTGTTCTTGTTTGCTTCCTGCTGTGTTCAGGAAAGCAGGACTTTGCCTGTTCTTTGTGAACAAAACCAAATCAAAGGAGTTTCCGAGGAAGCTGTTCTCGGTTAATCTCCTAAATTCAGATAAGATCTGAAATATTTGACATTCCAAAATAAATGTGAACCCTTTCTTGCTCCTCTGTCTCCAGTATTTGTGAACGGGTGACCCCTCGGCTGTCTCATGCCAACTCGGCAGTGGTGCTGTCAGCGGTGAAGGTCTTGATGAAGTTCCTGGAACTTCTTCCCAAGGACTCCGACTACTACAACATGCTGCTGAAGAAACTTGCCCCTCCACTGGTGACCCTGCTGTCTGGAGAGCCCGAAGTTCAGTACGTTGCCCTGAGGAACATCAACTTGATTGTACAGAAAAGGTAAAGCCTCAGGGAGGTGTTATTCCTGGGTTGTCGAAGAGCATCTGGTTATCTCAGACCTTCAGATATTTCCACATGCACAGAACTTCATTTAATCCAGGTTCAGATCCCTCAAGGGACAGATTAAACAGTTTTATGACTCTAGTAGCCTGAATTAATTTTCTTTACAGCATACTTGTGATACCAGTATCATGTAGCATCTCTTTACCTGCCTCTCTTCACCACCTTTTTAAGAGCAGTAAGAACTGCCCTCTCATTAGACTATAAATCAGATTGCAAATAGGAAGGAGGGTGTAACTGTACAGTTCACAGTGACCTGTAGAAACTCAATGTGCCTATGCTATTATCTTCAGCATAGAGCCACCAGGCTGGTGACATACTGATGTACAGTGGGTTGTTTTTTTTCACCAGTTTACTCCCACATGCATATTTAAATACTGTTGTTCCTTGCTGGAAGGGTGGGATAGGTTGGATAGCACTTTGTGATTGTATTCAGGGCAGAGTTACTGTGCACTGGCATCTTGCAAGTGAAAGCAGAAAATGAGTTTGTAGGTGGATTTTGCATTGAGATGAGGATGTTATTCTTTCCCTGAAAACACTGACGTCCACTGGCTGTCTGCAGTGGTTGGCTCAGCAGTTCAAATGGAGGAGGTAGAGATGTAGGCATAGTTAAAGAGACTTGAATTCTGCATTTTGTAGTTAAACAATCTTTTTCTCCAGCCTTCTAACTTTCTTAAACTTGTTGTTCTCATATGTTTGTTTGCATGTCCTGGACACAAAATGACACTATTCTGTTTCTTGGTGAATGTTTGGGTAGACTTCTAAACAAAAGATACCTTTGGTTAGGATAGAGCCTGTTGTTTTTACCAGTCTTGAAAGACACAACGTTTTGTTCCCTCCAGGCCTGAAATCCTGAAGCAGGAAATCAAGGTGTTTTTTGTGAAGTACAATGACCCCATCTATGTCAAACTGGAGAAACTGGACATCATGATCCGCCTAGCTTCTCAAGCAAACATTGCCCAGGTCAGCTGAGGAACTTCTGATGTGTTCTGGGGATGGAAAACCCTCTCGTGGTCCTTGCATAAGGATGTATGCAACTACTGCTAGTGTTGTCCTGGCTTTTAGGCATCACTGTCCCTGGTATAGTGCTCTTTGCAGCTACTTAATGGGAGGTGTTGGAGTTTCCTCTATAATTTAAATGTTAATAGCATGGTATGTCTTGCATCATGACCGTTACTTAGATATTGTTTTACAGATTACAATTCCAGGAGGAGAGCTGATGTCTCCTGTCAAATGAGTCACTGCTAGTGCTGAGGTTGGAATGAGAGGCTTGTTTCAAGTGAGAGAGGTGTGCCTGTAACGGAGGCATTCAGAAAGGCCAAACATTACTGAAGTGTGAATTTCAAGTGTATTAGTTAAATTGTTAAACCCTTGCACAGGCACTCTTCGGAGCTAAAATAACCTTTACTTTGCTTATCTTGCTTCCAGAGTGGAAATTGCACAAGGCTAAAGCTAACCTGAATTGAGACTGCTTTACAGTATAGATTCTCCTTGGATTTGATGTAGTTTTAATCCAAATTTTAAAGGAGGTGTTCTTGAGTGCCACCCTGGCCACAAGACCTAACACTAATGCAGAATGCTTAATGCCTCTGGTTAGTGCTATTATTGCCCTATTCTAATTGTTACAAAGCAATTCCATTTAATGTGACGTTTTTAAGCAGCTCTCTTCAGCTCTCTCCTCTGATGCTTTTTTTGGAACAGAGCAAGGTAATTCATGCCCCTTTTGTGCTGGGAACATGGAAAACATTTTAAAAATCAGTTTCCGTGAGAATGTATTCAGAATTTTCTATTTACTCTTGGTAGGCTCCACGCCAATTTTAATGCATAATGTTTAGACCACGCAGGTTGTTTGGATGAAAGGCAGTGGTGTCTGGAGGGCAGAGTCTGGGACTGGGATCTGCAGACTAATGAATGAATCTCTTCCTGGTTCTAAAGAGGTATTCCTAAAAACAACTCGAGCTTCATCAGAAATACTCCCTGAAATGAGATCCAAGGAGAGCAGGCTCCTACCCGCATCCTCCCTGTGCGGCTTGTCAAGACTCTTCATCTCCATGCCTGTTCTAGGCCAAGGCAGCAGACTAGTTGAATCCAAGGCACTCAGACTCGAGCAGTATTTAAAAAGCGTAAGCTACTAAACCAGGGTGCTCTAAGTACCATGCAACATAGATCATCCAAGGAAATAACAAAACTTCAAAACACATGTTCTGTCTACTCCTTGCAGATTTATTTGTCTGCAGTCTGGCCCTTCAAGGCCTCTTTATCTTGTCATTGTTCTGTGCAATTGGCATCAACTAGAGATTTTTTCAAACAACTGTCTTGCTTTCTGCTGTTCACCTCTCCCTTGCAATCTATTTGTGACATCACGATGAAATCCCTGATGTCATGTTTGACATGAGAAACTGAAACAAATGAGATTTTGAGCAAATATAAATTGCGTAGGGTCTTCTTTTAAAATATTTTTTTCTAAGCTAAGTGATTGTTTAAGACAAAGTAGCTTTTTAGTTAGTGGTCTGCAAGATCCCAGCAGGTCCTGGTTTAAGCCCTTGTTCAGTTCTATTAGCAAAAAAACTGAGACAAAATAGTAAATCTTATTCTTAACAGTGTGAAGATATTGCCCCTCTTATTAATCTCTGTATAGGTGTTTCAGGGTGTCCTCAGATCTCTTCCGCATCCTCCTTTTGGATCCAGTAGGGATCCAGAGGTTCATCTCAGCACAGAAAAGGAGAGATCAAAAATGGCTGTTGCTGAGAGCTTTGCATACAGTGAATGTAGAACAATAAGTACAGTAAACTGTACATAAAATCTACGTGCATGGATGTGACCCCTACTTCACTGCATTTTCAGTGTAAGAAGGAATAGCAGCATTTAAGTTCGGCAGGGTGTATTTTGCCCCCAGCTTTTGTTCAGGGGAATTTGAAAATAATCTAGACCAAGCCATATTTTTCTTTGGCCAGATTAAACCAAGTCTTGCTGCTTAATCCAAGCCAGTGGGTTTCAGAGATAGAGACTGATTGCAGAGTTTGACTGTGTTAGCTTTGAATGTGTGTGGCTAGCTGTGGAAGAATACATCCTGCTCGTGTTCTGGTATTCAAGTAGCATCACTTGTCAGAGTGGGATGTTTTCTCTGTGTGACCCCAGGGACTCATGTTGGTGCACTTTCTCTGCAGGTCCTGGCAGAGCTCAAGGAATACGCTACTGAGGTGGACGTTGACTTTGTGCGCAAGGCTGTCCGAGCAATTGGGCGCTGTGCCATCAAGGTTGAGGCAAGTATCTGAAACTTGAGGTTTTCTGTGGCGCTCTGTCTTCAAAAACAATGGTGGGCTTCACCGTCTCGTTCCCATGTTACATAGATTTTTCTTTCCTCCTGTGTTGGCAGTCGAGTGACCTGGATACATCATGCTCATGGGCAAAACCCCAGCTGAACAGTAGGGCTTGTGAGCTCCAGTTGCATACATCACGGGAGGCTGGTGTGCTCCTCTCAGAACTCAGCCTGCAGGCAGAGCAAGGCAGCTAAATCATCCTTGATGGAGTATTTTACTGTACTGGCTTCAATGGAACAATGACTACTTATCCATGAGGACCTCCTTTAATAGCTGTGGCCTGACCTTTTGAAGGGGAAAGAAGAGATTGTGCAGAGGAACTCAGTATTTTGAAATGTTTTGTGTCCCCCCTGTTTCAGCTGAATAGAATGCATGCATAGAATTAGAGGTCTGGGGCACTTAAGTGCAATTTGCACATAGAGTGACCACCATATCTGCTTATCTAGTGTTAAAGGTCCATATAGCTTGTAGCTTCATTTGGAGTGTGCTCTCTTTAGCCTAGATCCTTATGCAGATAAGTTCCCAAGAACCTCTGCAGTTATCCAAAACAACAGTCTGAAATGTCCTCTGCCAGCTGAACATCCACCAAAATGCTCGTAATAGAATATATTTCTTTTTAGTGATGCCCCTGTTAATTTCCCTGTAAATGAATCAGGTATGCCTGACAGAAGCTCAGAAAGCCTGTGAAGAGAGAGAAGACTTATGCAGTGGTGTTGGTACTTTTCAGTAAACTGATAACCGAGTGCAAAATGTCACATAAGTGGTCTAATTTCAGCTGAGCTCATTTAGCTTTTGCTAAAGTGTGTTCCCATGAGCATTGCCTGACAGCAGATTTAAATAAAAACCTAATCATGCCTGGCTGAGTATAGTGTCAGTGCACAGGTTTCCCTTGTTTCAGCTAAACTACTGTAAGTCTGTGTAAAGAGGGCACCAACTTCTGTCCTTCTGAGAGAATTGACTGCCCATGCAGCCTTCTCTTCCTTCCTTCAGCTCTTAAAGGCTTGTCACTGCCATGCACTTTCTTTTAAGCATGGCCCGATAGAGCAGGTGATTGCTGCTGCTATTTCACATCTGCAGTTCAAAATACCGGAGTGCTCCTTCCACGTTGCGTGCAGGCAGGAGGCTGTCTGGATGGACCCACAGCAGTGACAGTAAAAAATGCTCTTGAGCATGGAAGAGGGCTGCTGAGAAGTTAAAAGAAGCTGGTGGCAGCCCTTTTTGTAGCGGTGTTTGTGCTGGGGAGTGGAAGTTTGCTTTAGTTCTCAGTAGGGGCTTTCTCACTAGGATTTGTCTGTGTGTCTGTCCTAGTTTCACATGAAAGGTGGTGTATTCCTGCAGTATCGAGGTGGTTTTAGAAGTTTTTACCCTTTCCTGCCCTCATCCCATACATAATTTCTTCCCATCCCTGATACCATGACAGTCATATTCAATATGCAAAGGACTAATAATAATGCCGCAGCAAATTTGCAGTGACCCTCTAACAGTGCAGTTGTCTCTCAATAAGTAGTGTTAACCTTGATTTTTTTAGCAATGCTCCTTTAAAGACACTGCTGCTAAAGATGAGGTCTGTTTACTCCTCTGACAAGGGCCAGATTTAAAGAGGGCAAATATAGAACAACTCATTTCAGTGTCCTCATCTCTAGGTTAATCCCTGTCCCCAGTGCATCTGTGTTTACTAGAGGCTGTTTGCACTGTGAGTTATGACTGATGGAAGAGCATTCTCTCAGCCATCAGTGTCCAAGTTCCCAAGGCTTAGAAATCTGCTTTTTGACATAGGGCACAGCTGGCAGGAGCTGGTGATGAATGACTATTCACAGAGAACCTCAGCTCTGCCTTCAAGGACCCTACCTTTTGTCTAATTGTCTCTCCTAGAAGAGTAAGACAGTAAATAAATTGGTCCACTGTGATGTGTGCCGTAGAGCAAGTGTGGCATTACCTTTGCTGCAGAGCAGTGCATGGTGCTAACAGCAGAGGTAGCGCTCGTTTTGGAAATGTAAGCAATACTCATGCTGAATAGCAAGGCTGATGGATTTTGCCCAGGCTTAAGTAGTCATATTGGTTTGGGAGATGTCAGAACAACATAATTTTGCATGGATAGACTAGCTGGGCTCAGAGTTAGCTTGAGTATGTCTACAGCAAACCGAGTGGTGTAGCTAGACTTGACAGCATGAGGTGGAAGTATCTGGCTTGTGCATCAGTTTGCTACACTGACAGCACTAGATGAAGTGGTCATCTGATGGTTTGACTGTAAGGAAACAAAGCACCACTCCTACAGGAAAAGGAAGTTAAGTGGATGCAGTAAGTATAGTGATTCCTCTGGCGCAAAGGAGAAGCAGAAGGAGCCATATTAGAGGGGGATTTGTCTCGGTTCCAGGAGATTCTGCCAGCAGCCCCATTCTTAGAAATCATTGAGGCTTATGGCTGTGAGTGTGGTATGTGCTACTTCAGTAATCTTGTGGGCTTTCATTTGGTTTCTACAGAAAAACAAAGCAATTTTGATGTTGGTTGGTTGTTCTTCCTCGCTCCAACTTGAGAGAGCTGTTCTGGTTGGGGCACTCTTTCATCAGTTTGCAGAGTGCTGCAGTCCCCAGGGATGTCCACCTTCAAATAGCAATGTGTTTACAAGGGATGGGGTGAGCTGAGATGTGTCTTGGGAAATTTTGTTAGAGGGACTGCTCTACTGTGCATATGCCCACATGACTGCTCACTTTCCAAGGAACTCTTGGACTAAAAATCAATACTGCGTATTTCAAAGTGGATGTTGTGCTCTTCCTGGAAAAATCATGCTTTGAAGTATCTAAAGAAAAGAAAAATAAACGTTAATTTTATTTTCCTTGAATTCTGCAGCTCCTAAAGCTTTACTGTTTGTAGGCTCTGACAGGGCTGGGCTGCTTGTTGCAAACAGTGACTGATGCTGTAGGTTCTGTAGAGTTGGCTTAGGACAGATTTATCCCAAGTGCCCCTTAAGGCCACTTGTTAAAACATCTAGTGAAGGTTGTTGAGAAACTGGTAAGAGATGAAATTGCAAGCTCTGAAGCATCTATCTTGCAAGGACTTTGAGTGGGGTTCCCACTGTGAGCAATGTCAATCTGTGTGGAACCAGGTCGGTGGTCAGTCTCCATGGAATGGAAGAATGGAAGAGTCTTCCAGGTCACAGGCCTCAAATCTCTTCTTGAGCAGGAGAAGAGATCAGAGTACGACATTGTCAGATTGCCATTTCACTACCTCTGTAGTGGCATAGTACCTGTAAAGTCATGCTAAGGAGGGAGAGGTATCATAAAAAAATATTATACCAATCATATAATTTTATGATACCTCTCCTTACTCTGATACCAATTGTATTGGATTTTTTTCTGTTTGGTGTGAATTTCAGGGGAGAGTCTTACAGTCTTTAGTGTCAGTTTGCAAAGACAGGGCGAATGCTGGTTTATAGTGTTTCCCCTCTTGGCCGATCCCCATGCCAGCATTGCACTGTTCGCGCTTGTAGGCTGTGTTTGTAAGATACCACAGCTAGAGTCACGAGGGCAAGAAATCACCAAGATGTTCTAGTTTCTGCTTGTCCCAAATTCAGCTCTACAAGTCTTGAGGTTTGTCCTTGATATTTTTGTCCATTCTCAAAAACCTGATTCCTGTGACTTAAATGCCATTTCATTCCTCCTCCTCCTGCCCAGCCTTCAAGTGCTCTGAAAGTGAAGGGGACTATTAGCTCACTTAAATTGAAAGATCCACCTACGTTGCTATTGTTTGTGCCCTACGATGTTTGTCTCGATCCTGAGTGCTTTATGAATGTTCTGATGGTGACTGCCTAGGCAGTGTCGTGAGCAGTCTGCTTCTCACATTAATCACCAGCTGTGTAATGAGGCTTCATATGTGCTCTGCTAATAGCCAAATTGCTGTCCTTATTTGAGACTCTCCAGTGCTGGAGTTGGTTGCTCCTGTGATGTCCTGCCTCACTGTGCTATTTGGGAATAGACCTCCCTGAATTATTTGCCTCTAACTCCAGTTCTGGTTTCTAGAGCACGCCAGTGTCCAGTCCTTGTTGTCTTACAGTGCCTGTGGCTGGGAATTTTGAACTAATTAACGTGAAAGCTGCATTAGCAACAGCTGGATTTCTATTTATAGCTGTATCTTCACAGGTTGCTAGCGACCTCACCCCAAAAATACTGAACCTCTTGCTGGTGTGAGCTGCTTTTTGCTGCTGTTCTTGCAGCGTGATTGACAGCGTGGTTTTCTCCTGCCTTCTAGCTTCCCCAGACACCTTCCAGCAGTCCCTGTCAAAACTCTCCCAGCTCTGCTTGCCACAGCTTGGGCAAGTCCAAGAGAGCTTACTCGGTGGCCTGTTTCAACTGCTAGGCAGCAAGAGGGAGATACAGGTAGTAATTCAGGCAATGTTCTTAAGGTCTCTTGTGTGGTGATCCAGCTATCTACTGGCATGGTTGCTTCAACCGTTACTTTTTGCAGGAGCTGGAGTCAGTTGGTATCTCTACTGTAATACACAAGCACTTGTCAACCTGTAGGGTTTTTCTGGACATGCATATTGAGTTGGTAGCTGTTGTCCTTTTCTTTTCCCGCTCTGGGCCTTTTCTCATACACATGCCTCGTTCCTTAGTGTGTGCTGTGGGCTGGGAAGGAGTCTTTCTTCAGCTTGTTTTAATTGTATTGTTCTCTTCTTCTCTCTAGCAATCTGCGGAGCGCTGCGTGAGCACACTGCTAGACCTCATCCAGACCAAGGTCAACTATGTGGTCCAGGAGGCCATTGTTGTCATCAGAGACATCTTCCGCAAGTACCCCAACAAGTATGTGAAAGTAGTATAAAGTCTTTGGAAGCCCTTGTCTGCTAGCATCAGAATAGAGCAACGTAAGACTCACTCAGCATAGCTTACCAGGACTCTGAAACAAAGGTGGCTGTTTTTCTGAAAAGCGGTGCCCATTCTGTTTCTGGCTCCTAGTACAGTAGGATTCAGATGTTGGCTCTAGATGACGTATCAGCCTGACACATTATTAGTTTGAATTGAAAGCTTTTCCTTCCCCACCGGTCCATATTGATGCTGAGTATATTGATGCTTAATCAAAAGCTAGTAAAGCTCTTACAGAGAACGCCAGAAGGAAAATTTGACCAAGTTTACAGCATCAGGCTTCTGGTTTTGCTCATCTCCTCTAGAAGGCTTATGTACAAAGCCATGAAAGTTCATGGCTCTCGTGGTCTGAGATCCCAGTCAGATTGTGCTGAACAAAATGCTGCTGGCTTTCTCCATCGAGTATTCTCTCTGGCTTGGGCAGTACTCAGCTTCTTTTAAGCTGTTTCTGCAATAAGGTTTTGTCTCTTCAGCTACAGAACAGCAGCAATGTCTTTAAGCAGAGACTTCATGATCACCTAAAAAGTAATATGGGACATCTGCAGGCCTCTGGCAATTTCTGCTGTCAGTTACAAGATAGGTTGCCTGCTTATGACAGGGATACCCACGCATGGGAATAGGGGAAGCTAAATAATTAGTGTGGGGTATTGTCTGTTTCACAGCAAAGCCTTTGGGGACGTGTAATATCCAGTTCAGAGCTACCAGTCTGAAGATGCCAGCGAGGCTGCAGGATCTGATACAGACTCGTGGTTCGAACTGTTGGATCAAATGTTCCTGTTAGCAAAACAGAGAGGGAGGCAGCTTTGTCTTGAATTCTACATCTGGGAGGTCTTGCTGATTAACAAAACTGCAAAGCTCTTGAGGACCCTGTGAGATCTTAGTGCTCAGCTTAGAAAAAGAAAAAGCCTAGGAATATCTTCTGTAGTTCAGTGAAAATGCTGCTTGTTGCATAGAAATATAAGACATTGTAATTCGGTGCAGGATTCTCTGCAGAATGCTGTGGGCAGAGATGGAGTAACACAAGTTGAATTCACCCCAGTAATCCACCTGTACTCTGACAAATCAGGTATGAAAGCATCATCGCCACTCTGTGCGAGAACCTAGATTCCCTGGATGAACCAGATGCCAGAGCTGCCATGATCTGGATAGTGGGCGAATATGCAGAAAGAATTGACAATGCAGATGAGCTGTTGGAGAGTTTTTTGGAGGGCTTCCATGATGAAAGTACTCAGGTAAAATTGTGTTGTGCATCTTATCTGTAGTGTTTCATGGAGTGTATGTATGGGACGGATGGTAAACATTATTGCAGTGATCAGAAAATACCTCCCAATGAAAACTTCAATATTTGGCTAAAATAAAACTCTTGGGAATCTGTAGACTTGCTTTGTTGTCTGTATCTCCCAAGCTTCTCTTCTTGGAAGGATAAGGCAGAACAGGAGGGGTTTCTAGATGTTGCATATTTCTTGGGGAATAACCCTACTAGGGACCAGAAAATACAGAATAATAGTGATGAGATGCATAAAAGTGTGACATAAATCTCAGTGTGCTGATCAGGGACTTGTCTGTGAAAGTGTTTTGCAACAGGCAAGAGTCTGTACTTTGTACTGGGTTTCACTGGCAAAGAATAGTGTAATGCTGTTATAAAGCATAGGACTTGAGTTTCATATCAGTAAAGGATGTTGAGACTTGGGAGATACTGCTAAAGCATGGATGTATTTTCTGATCTCTGCTGTGTTCCTTTCTCTTAGGTGCAGCTCACCCTACTGACTGCTATAGTGAAGCTGTTCTTAAAAAAGCCTTCCGAGACACAGGAGCTGGTTCAGCAGGTCCTCAGCCTGGCCACGCAGGTAAGCCAAGATATCCGGTTGAACCAGAGCCGTCCAGACACTGTGTTGGCCTGCCGTGTGGTGTCTCCCGTCTGCCAGGCCCATCAGCTTTGCAGTAGATAGGATTCAAGCGTGTTCCCCTCTCTCCCAAAGAGACTCCATTTAATAGCTGTTCTGTGCCTGTTACCATGCCATCTGGCATCTGCTCTCTCCTTCTTCGCTCTCGCTTCATCCTAATTCCTTCCTTGTTCCCCCACCAAATGAAAAGTTAGGGACAGGGTAGAGTTATGAAGAAACCAAAATGCTTTCTTCTTGAAGGTGGCTTGCAGTTAAAACATCTGGAGCTACGACAGAGGGAAAGGGCCTGGCAAAGACTCTGTTCTGTGAACAGCAAAGCTTAAGCAGTGCTATGAAAAAGGACGAACTGAGGTTTGAGTTTTTTTCATTTGTACTTGGATGCTGTCAGCCAGTGTGGCAGCTTTGCTGGAGGCTGTAACAGTGGGTTAAGATCCTGGATTCATTATGCATGAGGTGCTGAGTTATGAGCTCAGATCACTGAGCCCAGCGGGGCTGGGCTTGATCTGGCAGAAAGAAGTGCTGTAGTTCTGGAGGACAGAAGTGGAGATGTCCTGGTGGCAGGAGTGGGTAAGACCTCAGCCGATCCTCCTACGCTCCCTGGCTGTAATGACTGGGGTAAATGTGTGATGGCATAGTCCAAAAAGAGCAGTTCCTCTCCAGACCTGCTGTGTCAAGTGATGAAAATAGTCTCCCAGCTGTTCTGAATGGGCTGTGATTGTTTCTGAGCAGAAAACCTGGAGTCAATCATCAGCTGGTCTTTTTGGTCCTCTTTGCTGGAAGAAGTCATGGCTGTGGACTTATTAGTACTTAAAACTTTTATTCATCCCTTTGGGGGTGTTGCATTGGTCAGTGGCAAGAACTCTGTGGCCCGCTTTTCTTGCTTCAAAACCTGCTATTAGGCAGGCTCTCAGCTCCTCTTCAGAGAGGGGTGGGCCAAGGGCATGCTGTATCATTTGTCTAAGCCAACAGAAGAAAGGTACTAAGTGTTAAAACCCACTATGCTGAGTCACAAAACACTTAATGGCACCCTAGGAATATAATAGGCGTCTGTTTTTTCTCTGTTTGTCACAAATGTTGATTCAGTCTGGCTTCTTGTATTTTATATGAATAATAAGTCAATGTAGGATAACTGGCTGTAAAACACTAAAAAGCCTTATGCTTCAAGGTCTGATTTCTAGGTAGAGACACTGTTTTTCACTTGAGTGGGAGAGTAATTACACGTGTGTTTCTTTCCACAGCTTAGGTATTGTTGCACTTTGAGTGTCTCTTAGGGTATTTCTGCACAAGCAAACTGCAGGTGTGATTGTAGCAGGAGCCAGCTTAATCCAGCCAACACTGGTAAAAATAGCAATGAAGCAGCTGGGGATGGGAGGGATACAGATGTGTAGTAGTGATCAAGGTCCCTGGCAAGCCGGTAACCTAATGGATGGCACAGAGCCTCTATATCTCCATTGCTGTTGTCTGTCTGGCATGGTGGGTAACTGTGCTAGCATGGGTTCATTGATATGTGCCACAGGGGTGCATGCAGACCCTGGAGAGTGGAGAATTGGAAAGGGAAGATCTGAGCCTCTTGTTCCAGTAGATTTTACTAAAGTTTCAAGTCTGTTTATCTGGCTGTGGGAAAGAACAGTCAGCCTTGAATGTGTATGTGCCTGCAGGTAGATAGGAGCATGTGGTCTTTCATGTCTGTCCTTGCAGAAGCCCTGCCTGATCTTGAACTGCCTGCTGCAGGCAGGATGTGGAGATTCTTCTAGGAATTGTTAAGGGCGAAGGGTGTAAAGAGTCCACGACTCCACCGTCAAACTGAAAAACAGCACTGCAGAGAAATCTATCAGTCAACCCAGACGTTGTATCTAGGTCCTTACGAGCAAAATGAGCGTAGCGTGCTCAGTCTCATTACAAATAGAGGTTTTGCTGTGTGCCTGAGAATGTCTTGAGACAGAGGGCAGGTCAGCAGCAGCGTGAATGAGATCCCAGAAGAGGAAAAGAAGTGCCAAGGAAGAAGGCTAACGAGGCATACGATATGTTGCCAGAATTTTATGGGGAAAAAACCTCAGAAACATGTACCCTGTTATTCTGCTGACATGGGGATTAAAAATCCCAGCTCCTGTTTCCATGAACAGTTCAAACATGTTGCACTATAACATAAAACCACACCACCTCCCTCTCCCTAGAACATTAGCTGCAAACTATCACCACTCACTTTGCTCCTCTGGGCAGAGCTGTTCGAAAAGGAGAGAAATAATTAGTGCTTCATGCAGAGGCAGAAGTATCTGCAGTAAAACAAGGGTATTATTGACAGCTGGAGAACTGATGAAGTATCCTAACTGTGTATCATTAGCATCTTTCCATACTTCATTAGATAACTAAAAGGGAGGATAAATAAGATCTCTCTTGGCATGAAGAATATGGCTTACTAAGATCCATCCTGTAGCTCTGCAGGGTCTTTTTGTCCAGCAGTGCCCTTGGGTAAGTCATATATTTCCAGGAATCTTGGATCATTCTGTTACAATATGCGGTATTGCATGTCTGCTCTTAGAATGTGACAGAGTCATTTCGACTCGTGTTCTTTTCTCCTGTCTACACCCCCTTGGAGTTCTCCTAATACTTACTGTGATGTTAAGTGGCAGGAGAGTTTGGACAGTAGTTGATAGCTCTGTGGGTAGGGGCAATTGGGGGATGTAAATCCTGGGCTTTTTGATCCCTGACCAGCTGAGCAGGAAGCTAGGCATTAATACTTTGGTTCTTATTTTTAATTTTGGGATGTTCATCACAACAAGCACTTTGTAACATCATACTGAAATTGGTGACTGTGTCGCTACTGGATGGTTGGGGTTTTTTAATCCAGCGGAATCACTGATAGAAAAATTAAGTGATTACAGGTGTTAGTCCCCTTCAAACCTGTGACTGATATATCACTTTGTCTCAGGATTCTGATAACCCAGACCTGCGGGATCGTGGCTACATCTACTGGCGCCTTCTTTCCACGGATCCAGTGACTGCCAAAGAAGTGGTCCTCTCAGAAAAGCCACTTATTTCTGAAGAGACCGATCTGATTGAACCGACTCTACTGGATGAGTTGATCTGCCATATTGGGTCTCTGGCTTCTGTGTACCACAAACCACCCAACGCTTTTGTGGAGGGGAGCCATGGGATCCACCGCAAACACTTGCCAATTCACCATGGAAGGTAAGCTGGGGCAACTGTGGTGATAATGGACAGGATTGTCTGTTTCTTTCTAGCAAACAGTCCAAAAGATGCAAGGATCTTCTGTAACACTCTAGTGGGTTTTTTTATCGATTGTGTAGGGGCTTGCAGGTCATTCAAGGAGCCATTTCATTGTAGGATTTAATCCTGGGTATGTAGTTTCTGAGTTCCTGAGTCAGAAGACAGAGAAGTATCAAAGCTCTGGTGTGAGGAGAAGCTATAATGTTTTTTGGAAAGACACTGGCTATAAGCCCTCTTGACATGAGTTTGAATAAAAAAGCAGAAGCTTTTGGTAACTGGTGCAAGGGCATGCTTCCAGGAGGAAGACAACTGTGGTAAAAATAAGCATCTTACAGAAGGATACACTTCTTTGATTTTGTAAGAGCTCTTGCTTCAGCAACAGTGCAGCTTTACAAGCCTCATTTGTGTAGAATACTGCCAGTTTCCTGGAACTGGCAAGTATAGGGATCCTTTGCTGTTGGAATATGAAATGGGGAAGGACTGGTAAAACTACCTTTCTCACTTGTGCCTATAAAGCAAGGGGAGTTTAAAAGCCATCTAAGCCTCATTGCTGAAAACTCTTTGGGCTTGAAAGAAGATGGCTAGACTGATATGGTTCTGTCTAACCTTTGGGGAGTGGGGGGAAAATGCTTTGGCTTATTGTCTGGAGCTTTAATGCTTCCCCGTGATCACAGTCCTAGAAGTGGGTTAGATACGCAAGAGCAGGCGGTACAGTAGTCCTGGGCTGCGGCGGTGTTGTGTTGAGCCTGTTCCCATGGTTTCTCATTCAGGTAAGCAGAGCTATTTGCACTAATGGTATTAATTACAAATGTAAGTGTGCTTTACAGCAGGAGGCAGAGTATCAAGGCTTACCTCTTAATAATACTCCCAAAGTGACATTTGGAGTGCTATTTTTTTGCTGTTGCACTGATAAATCAGTGTGCGATGCTGCTCCTTTTCTATTTTCTGACACCACTTCTCTGCTATTCTTAGCAACTAAAGCTATTTCTGTAATGACTAGCTTTGGGAAGCCGAGTTGTTTTCTCCCTGCCTATGAAATCAAGTCTGGCTGCATTGACCCGGGACCAGCAAGCACAAGTCTACCAGTCGGACAAGAAAAGCAGTGGCCACTTTCCGCAGCTACCTCTCCTAGTCAAAGATTTGCCTTGATAGCAAAATGAGCTGGGGTGAGGGTAGCTTTGGGCTCCAGTATTACCAGCTTTCCCATACGCTGTTGTTTCAGGTCACTACAGAAACTAACGTTTTAAGGGGTTTTAGTCAGCTCAAGGAATTCAGCTTTTGCAAGGAGCAGTCTTTTTACTAGCTTCTTGCGTATACGGTGTACATGGCTTGACTCTTGTGGCTCAGGCTCAGACAGCCTGCTGACCTCAAATCTTTTCTGACTATAGCAGCATCGTACATTGCCCTGGTGGCATTTACTACTAAATTACCCATTACTTCAACATAAAACCTTCAGGCCTCAGTCAGCAGTGGCAAGCTGAGGAAGCCAGAGCTGGGGGAAGGTTTGAAGGGTGCTCAGCAGAGCATGCTGCATACTGACGCAGTGCTCTAACCCATTTGGTAAATTAAAAAAATGAGTGGCGTTACTTAATGGCATACCAGGCTTCTCTGATGTGAGCTCACCGCACAGAGAGACCCCGTTATTGCGGTTTTCTACTTTACTGTTAGCAAAAGGACAGTAAAACCTTATAAGCTGATGCCAAGGCCTCCTTGTACCATGTCACAGCATACCGAATTGCCAGTTTCAGCCATGAGAATTACAGTGAGCAGCTCCGCAGGAGCATGGTTGTGGGGAGCCTGAATTTGTACATCCAGTATGATTTTACTGATTACTAAGAAATGAGTTTGCCTCTTTCTAGTGCTGAATGTGCATGAAAAGATACATGAAAATCTGTCAGTTTAAGGCAAGTTAAGGGTGTCCAGTGAAAGATAACCTCCTCACCTAGCTATTTGGAGTTATCTTCATTACTTCTGCCCTCTGGTAATGACCATTCTGGTGGCTGACCCATCCGCTAGAGACTGAGGTTTTCCTTCAGATTGCACAGTGAGATAGAGGTAGAAGCATGGAAATGTAGAGATGTCCACAATGAATGTGGCTTAAGAGAGTCAAAATAGCATTGCCTTGAGTAGATGGGCAGAAGTAGCTAGATGAGTGGTGCTTTCCTGGGTATAAACCTAGGAGGAGTTAGTTATGGTTGGCAGAATACACTACACTGCATTTTGATTCATTTAATTTTCATTCAGAGCAGTGTAGGACAGGTTCCTTTCAGCTGTCAGCTGATGCGAAGACCCATTGAACAGCTCACAGATGGTGAGATGTTCCTGCCTCTTCAATGAGCCCAAGTGTCATAGAGTTGCAGATGAATCCTAAAGGGGGGGAGAAATCTCCTGATTGCTTGGCAGTGTTTCCTCATGTAGTGGCTCCCACCACCCCTGCTCAGCTGTAATGCAGCTGGGAAATTTGGGGAGATGTTTACAGGGCTCCTGGGAGAGGAGGAGCCTGGTTAGACTCTGGCAGGAGTCCCCATTCCCACACAGGTGGCTGCAGGAAATTTTTGATTCTGGTTCAGGCTGTGCATCCCTTGTGACACCCAACATCTGGGAACCGCTGGAGGCTGAACTTATAGGAGGGCCAAATCTCCAACTCGTGGGAAAACCCAGCTGCTAGCCACTGCCCAAGACTATAAGGGAGAAAGCTTATATCAAGTCTTTTTGCCCTTTATAACCCACATGTTCTTTATTCATTTTTTTATTTCCAAGAAAGTGCAAAGTCGTTTATACAAATCTCTTTAAAGAGGCCCATTCTGTACAGGAAATGGAAGGCTTGGTGTTTTGTTTTTTAATACAAACTGACTTAGCTTTGTCCTTTCCTAATTTCTTCTTGGGCTTCGGGGCAACTGCAGTTACACAAGACCTTGAAGGATTGCTTTATCTCCATCAGAAGAAGGATGAGTAAGTGCTGAAGAGGTGTAGTGTTAAAGGGATTATATACTGGGAACGAACCAAGTGTGTGCACTACCGGCTCGTAATGTGCCTCTGCTCATACATGCTGTTCTTCCCCGTTCTCAGCTTGGGGGTGGGAGTGGATCATGGTAACCACTTGCTCTTCAAAAGTGTTTTAGTTAGCTGTTCAGCATACTCAGAAGTCTCCCTGTGGAAGGCAGAAGCAGAAAGGACAGCTAGTATTAGTACTATAAGGGGTCTAAAGCTTTTAATGCAAAGAAGCTTTCAACCCTTTCTGTGGCTGCCTAGTAACTAATTCATTCTTCAGTCCGACATCTTTTCCTCTTGGCACTGAAGTTGGGAGCAACTTATACTCTCTTGCTAAAGCTTTCCCCTCAGTAACTGAATAAGGATAAGGAAGAGGATCGTGGCTACTCAGAATCAGGAGCTGCAATCCTTACAAAAGAGCCCCAGTGTTAAACACCTTGGCAGGACACTAATTCCCATGGCATTTTTGTGCAATTACCTGTTGGCTGCGTCTGCAGTAATATGAGCTAGAAATAGTCTTCTCAGTTACTGCTGGCAACAGGATACAAAATAGATTTTGAGTTATCCAAAATATTAGTATCTCTGGATTAAAAGAATAAATACATTGTAATGAGATTTCCAGGAGCTACAGCCAGCCTTACTTCCCCCCTCCTCGTAAAATTCAGTGGCAAGTGAATATAAAAGGTAGCCAGACTGCATATGATGAGAAATTTTGGAATGTGTATAATTAGCATTTCTAGCCTAGTAATTAGCATGCCTGGTAACTCAGAGAAAAGGAAATTATTAATAGGAGGAATCAATTTTAGATTGAGCTCTTTAATAAGAAAAGAGTTGTGGCGCTTGGCTCTGGTCAGTAGAAGGTGGTTAATCCAGATGTGGGGTGGGTGGTTGAGTTTGCATTGGTTAGAGTGAGGCCTCAAGGGGCTTATCAGTGTTAGGTCTCAGGAAACCTGGGTTATTTCCCCCTCCCACCCCCCCCATGTTTACATGTAGTTCTCCAGGCCCAGTGGGCTGAAAATCATCTCTACAGGTTTCTTCTGAGCTGGGAAATAATTATTTTCAGTGCTGTAGTCCATGTAGTACTCGCAGCTTATGGTTTTGGAGGGATCTGCAGTTCTCAAGGGGGGCAGATTTCACACCCGAAGATTTCCTTTTCCAAACTGAAAACCACAGTGGTCAGATCAGCTGCTAGGATAAGCTTTTAACTGGCTTCTGCTCATGAGCCACCACTTGCTGTGTTTCCCCGTGCTGGGAATCTGAAGCTGGAGACCGAAGGTGACTAATGTTTCTCTCTTCTGCTTCTTGTTCCTCCCACCCATAGCACTGATGCAGGCGATAGCCCTGTGGGCACAACGGCCGCTACAAACCTGGAGCAGCCACAGGTCATTCCATCGCAGGGCGACCTTCTGGGTGACCTTCTCAACCTGGACCTGGGCCCTCCAGTGAATGTTCCCCAAGTGTCCTCCATGCAGATGGGTGCTGTGGACCTCCTGGGAGGAGGGCTGGACAGCTTGGTAAGCGACATCCTCTTTAGCTTCAGCTGATGAGAAATAATTGGAGCTGCGCTTATCTCTGCAAAGCCTTGATCATTTGTGCTTGTAATGCTTGGATCACTGAGCTCCCAGTGCTGAGTCCTAAAACTCCAAGAGGATTTAACCAGTGCTATTGTACCAACTTTTAGCAGGTTTTTCCTGCCACAAAACAAATGCATGCTGTAGAATCCCCTTGGTCAGCGGATATATTTGTTCCATGCTTTTTCTGTCTGTAGAAGAAAATCAAAAAGTTGTTTTAAGGATGTAAAGTGTCCCACTGTTTTGTAATTGATTCAGGCTCCTTTCCAAGAAGGCGTTTGTTCCACCCGGTTCCCAACCCGACCGAATTTCAGTGCAAAACTCTCAGTGCTGCAGGCCGTAGCCCCGTGTCATCCCATTTGTATATTCTCCAGAGTATGTCACGGTTTAATATCGGTGACATTTTAATTGCAGTTAGGTCAAGAGGGAAGCACTCTGCATAGTCCTCCCCATGCTGCAGCTGCTGACGAGGAGGTATTCTAGTATTAACAGGGTCGGGCTCCAGTGTATCAGTAATCACACGTTGCTTCTGCCCTGGCGTGTGAGCTGGCCATGAGCTGCAATGAGAGATTCACTTAGCAAGGAGACCGTGGCAGTGGAGAGGAGCTCGGTGCTGTGGTCTTACACTGGTGGCAGCCAGGCATCGACAAGTGGTGAATGTAATCATCAGTCTGGGAGTTGTTCCCATGGGGTGCAGCACAGCACACAGATCCTAACACCCTGGTGACTTTCCTACGGGGGTAAGAAGCAGTCTGGGTATATTTGCACCATGTAACCTGAGTAAGACTACCCCAGTGAACATAGTTGGGTGTTTTTCAGACCTACAGTAGATTTGTCTTGCTTTGGTTTGGGGTTTGGCTTGTAGTGAGCTGGGTTGGGTTATCTGTGTGCCTGGTCTAGGTGTGCTTTCAGTTCTGAGTGAAGCTCTGAATAATAGAGGTAGGAGGCAGCTGGATGAACCCCAATGCAACAAATCCTTATTTGTCAAAGATTTTTTTTTTCTAAGCTGCAATAATCTTATTAAAGGAGACATTAAACACATTTCCAGCTCCAGCGCTTCATGAGCTAATGAACTGGAAACAATCTAACCCTTAATGGCATTGGTATTCACGGAAGTCAGGTCTGCTTTAGCCTCTGTGCCATCTAAACAGCAGTTTGCTTATTTAGCAGGGAGACTGCTTTTATGCTGGGGAGGTAGGGGATTAGGGAAATGGTTTAAGCTGGAGTTGATGAGAAAGCAGACAGTGAGCCCGGAGCAGTGACCTTTGCAGCCTTTGCCCTGTATTGCAAGATGTGCCACTAAGAAACTGGGATTTTTAATTGTGTTAAGGCATTGCAGAAAATGGTGCTATCCATGGCAGCTCAAAATGGTTAGGAGTTAAATTCCTCTGTCTCTGCTGTCTTCCAGGCGACTTATAGTAACCCTTTGTTTCTCATTAGTGTCAGAGACAAATAAATGGGCACAGCAGGAGGACTGAAACTTGGTTTTGGGAAAAGAGTTGTCTCGCAGTTGGCATTAATGGGCTTAATTTAGTGACCTGCTTTGGCAGTAGAGCTGTTAGTTGATATGGTGCTAGGCTTTTACTTAATATTTTTCTCAAGTTGTAAGTAAATCCACGGGGCTGTGGAGTGTGATCTAACAAAGTGACGGGGAGTAGCTGTGCCTCAGGCTGTGTGGGCCAGCACTGTCTCAGCTGAGTTACTAGATGGGGTGAGCACTAAAAAAAAATATCTGAATGGTGGTGGTGTTTTGGTTTTTTTTTCCCCCCCCGGAATGCTTTCTGTTGAAGTCCCGTTGCATCAAATGTCCTGTCTTCTCCTGATCCCTCACATGTATAAGTGAATCTTTTCCTGGTAAATCTCTGTATTTCTCTGGCTTTTCCTTCCCTAAGAAGTCTAATTAGTATGTGAGTGAACGTGATCTGTGTCTTTGTTTATTGTTGTGGGCATGTGTTTAACAAGTATCAAGCTGAGTTAACCCTAACCTGGTATTAGCTAAATTGCTAGGCAGTGTCTCTTGGCTGCATGGCTAGCCAAGGGGATTGGCATGTGGATCTTAGGCTAATATTAAGCCACGTTTGTGCAGTGCCAAAAACACAGTCTCAAACTGCAGGTAGGCACATGCCTGGTTTCTGTATGTGGTGAGGGGGTGAGATGCATCCCAAGGTGCCCCCTTGAAGAAGGGCTGAGCTCTTCACCCTTCACCTGGGATCAAAACCAGCTGGGAACCAGGGATGGTGGTGACTTGGGCTGCTTGTGCAGTCAATTAGTGGGTTTGGAGACTGGAATAAAATCTCCTTCCTCTGTCCTTATCAGTGTTCTGCCTATCGGTGTATCAGTAGGTGTTCTGGCTGTCAGTGTAGCAATCTCTTCCTCTTTCTCCTCCAGATACCTTGTACACACACTTTCTTTATGTTGTATTGCTGCCTGATCCGTTCTGCTTTGAAGCTTCCATCTCCATTACTCCTACAGTCTTTTTTAATGCATTTCTTCCCCTGCTTTGTTGGGAAGACTGAGGCTCCCATACTCTTGCATGAAGCATGGATAGATGTGAGCCGTCTCTCCCTCCTCAAACCAGACAGAGTTTACTTCACTTTGGGCCCTTGTGCTACCAGAAAGTAACCCTGTTTGGTTGAGAATGCCAAGGCAGCTGTTTTCCTCTGTGTGTGCTGCTTTGGTCTTTCTTTTCCCATCCTTCCTGTTGTCTGAAGAGTCTAAGTAAGAGTACTAGAGCCAAGCGTGGTTGGAGTCTGATCTAAGGAAGGACTGAATATGTGTTTTCCCAAGAGGAATTTGTCTAGTGGAATTTTTTTAAGGTTCCCAGTGATGGAGTTTGTACCACCCTGTTTTCTGCTCATCACTAGCAGATCCCTTTTGGATCTCAGGTGACCTGAGAGGAGACAGGGGAACATGAGGCATTTGAATGCAATGTATTCTCTGCATTGTGCGTCTGGCATTATCTCAGCCTGAGCGGGGTTGTAAGTTGCTCTACTGCCAGAGTAGAGCAACCCCAAGCCCTGCTTCCACTTTCCAAGGAACTGTTTGATATGTAAAAAAGCCTAAATAAGCCTCTCTGTTACGGTGGAAGAAAATGGTTTGGGATGTTGGAGTTGATGCATGAAATCATGGTCTGTTGCTGTGATGGTGAGATTGCGTCAGTACTGCGAGTGTCTCAAAGGCAGCTGAAGGGCTGGAAGAGGCTGCTGGCAGGATCTCAGCCAGTTTGTCACATTCACTGAGTGTCATGCATTGATCCCCTCAGATACTTGTTGCAGCTTTTGTGTATTTGATAATGCCTCCTTTTCTTTGGAGGGGGTGTCTGTCTTCAGAAGGGTGCTTTTCCAGTGAAAGTCCCAACAGGACTAACCCAGAAAGATCAACAGCAGCATTAACTTCCATGGAAAATGTCATTCTGCATTTCCATTTCTTAAACTGTTTGCTTGTTTGGTTTTTTTTTTCTTCCAGGCATTTAAATAAGAGACTGTATGGTGTAAAACTGGATAAACACCAAATTAATACTGTTCATTTGAATTTTCCTCAGCATTGCTAGATATTTATCCCCATGACCAGTGAGACTCCAGCTGCTTGATAGGTTAATTTCTGTAGTGAGTAACTCTTATTTTTATCTCCATAGTGCATCCTGTAATTGGTATTAAATATGACATGCATATTGTGCATGCACAGATGCTGAGCATGTGTTAAAAAAAAAAAAAAAGGAGAAAAAGGGCCTTTAGTACAAGAACAAGATATGCTTTGCTTATAACCAGAGCAGACTCGCTATATGACTTAGGGAGAGCTGTTCTCTAGTGAACAGAGCCAGCACTGAGTCTGTTCCAGGTTGTGCCTCTGTTTGCCACCCTGGGCATATATTGTTCTTCTCTGCTTTGCTTTCCTTTCTGTAAAATGGTGACCAAGCCCACTGTTACAAAGCTGTTTGAGATCTCCAGCTCCACAGTGTAAAGTAGTGATACCAGTCACTAATGTGGGAGAAGCAAAACTTGCTTGGACAGCAGATTGTTGGATGCAGAGTTGTGCATGCTGAGAGCTGGAATTTGATGCTTTATCCCCTTAAAGCCGGCTCTTAAGTGTCTAAACTTCATGCAGATAATAGGCAGCCCTCTAACTCCTGGTTTACTGTTGATGCAGGATGTCTATCCGTGCTGTAATGAGCCAGGGTCATTTTGCCTTTAAACCTTTTTGTGTGTTTGTTTGCTCTGAAAATCCATTGGGCATGAGAGCTCCGTGTTGCCCCGCACATTGTGCAGCTCGCTGCGAGCCCATGCGTTTAACGGGAGCAGGGCACTGTGGCCGGGAGCCAAGGAGGCTGGCTTTAAACCTGGGGGCAGAGCAGTAAATCTGTAGGAATGGACAGGCTTGGATTGTCTGTTATGTAAGGATTTTATTTAATACTCTAGCCACTCATCTACAAGAATATTATTGATTCAAGGCTGGCAGCAGGTCAGACTGATTTATGTCCCGAATTGTAAAGCTGTTTAATAAACAGTGGATATCCACAGTTTTCTGTAATAACCTGGATTGGTTTGGGCTGTTCCAGGTGGAGCTGTGCCCCTCTATGTCATCAGGTTGGATATAGGGGGGTCTGGCCTCAGGGGTCTCTTCTGCATGGCTCAGGGCTGTGTCCCACCAGCATGCTTGCTCTGAAGTGTGATGGAGGGCTGGGACCTGAGCACTGGCACACCTTCTCCTGCGGGTGTCCTAGGCTCTGGGTGCCTGTAGGCTTGGCAGCCTGGGAAGAAACGCCTGCTCCAGCAGTCCTGAGTGCCCGCCTGATCCGAAAGGCTACTTCATTTACCTTTTTAACTACAGTGTGAGAGTGTCTATGCTAGGTCAGCCCCAACATCCATTTATGCAGTAGATGTGATGCTTCCCCAGGGTGCTCCTCCAGCCTCCAACAAGGAGCTGAGCATCTCCTTTCATCTAGACTGTTCTGGTTTGATGACCTACAAAGCACATCTGTTAGGATTTCTGACAAAGGGCATGTGTCCATTGCTGGAGCAGTGCTGATATGGAAAAGGAGCTCTTCTGGTGGGTCACTCATTCATGTCTGATTTAAGGCTCTTGTTGCTGTAACAGTAACAGGACTGCTAGAGCTTCGTAGAGCTGCTTTTTTACACTTTAGAAAGTGAAAATGGTTTAGTACTTAGTTTCGTCTGCTGATGGAAATCATTCAGCAAGGTAAAACATTAGCAGTAAGTGCTACTGAAACTGGTGGCTGTGGTATTGGCAGCATGATGTGTCCTCCGCCACCTTTGACAAAGCTGTCCTTGGTTTGGACAGTAGCCCTTCTGCTCTGCAAGCCTGGCTTGGCGGCATGAAAACAGACACATAAAATAGGCAGCAAACGAGGTATGGAAAATGCCTCTGTGTGAGCCACAGTGGAGTCTGCAATGAGATACCTGCAGCCCATCAGGAGTTCAGAAGATGCAGACCATGCATGGTCTGCCCTGCAGTTAAGATGTCTCTAGCAGGATTAGCCCAGATCAAGTGACCTGCTAGCAGCTGTGCTCTCAGCATTTCAGTCAGCCCCATCACCTCATTCTTGTTAGGTGAATGCCTTGTGCTCCTCGCTGCTGTGTTGCTGAGTGCATGCTCACATCTAGCAGTGATGATTAATTCTTGGTTTGGGGTGCGAGGAAGGGAGAAGTCAGCAATTGTCCCCTGTTAACCCGTGAATTATGGCTCCATGAAATCCACAGCTGCTCTGAAAGCCCTGGCTATGCTATGGACGCAAGGCAAAGTGGTTGCTGAGCAGTGGTTGTTGCAGCTTCTGTCCCTGGCTCCACCCTCCCTGTTATTTTTTGGAGCTCCAAATGCCTCACGTCATGTTGCAGAAGTGATTGTAACCCCTCTGGATCACATGAACACTTCAGCAGAGTCACTTCATTACAAGCTGCTGTTAAGATGCAAATAAACCCTCCTAATGCAGTAACTCCAGCACTGCTGCACTTCGTAAGTCAGCATAACTGCTTACACGGAGCTGAAATTACAGGGCAAATGCTCTTCAACTGCAGAGCAGCTGCAATGCCGTCCGAGCCAACTAAGGCAAAGTAAAGATGCCAGTGCAGTTTGGGAAGAGGTGCTAGTACTGTTTTGGTTGATAGAGGGTTGAGCCCAGCCTCTTCTTTAAACCCATGTGGCTGCCTGAGTGCTGTTGTGGCAGGATGGGTTTGGAGGGAATAAAGAGAATTCCTGTTTGAAGAACTTTGTGCCTTTGGTGGCCAAGGCTCCCTGTTTGTCCCCTGCTCATCTCCTGAAGCTGGCAGCTCTTCATCCTGGACAGAGGCTTTGTGCTCTTCAGCAAGAGGCAAGCCTGCCAACTTTGGGCTCAGGATCAGGGATTTGCAGTGCCGCAGGTTCCCAGCCAAAAGTTCCCCTTGGCCATCCTGAGACCACGTGGCAGCCCTCGCCCACCCCACCTTCATAGTGAGCGTTTCAGCCTGGGTAGGGCTGTCAGCTGTATGATCGTGGTCCTCTCCTCCGCGGGGCTGTTGCCTGCTCACATGTAAGGCAGGTTCACGTTGTCCTTCCGACAGGAGTGTCTTCCCGCCCATGAGACGAATGGAAACGGTTAACTAGAGCTGCCGGCCCTGGGGAGTTGGTTCAGCAGCACTTCATGCCTGACTAATATCTGCTGCTTTCCTTCTGCACTCTGCCTGTCACTCCAGATGGGAGAGGACGCTCCGTGGGTAATTGGTTCCTGTTCCCTCTGTCTTCCTCCTTCCCTCTTACTCACACACATCGCTGTTACGGTCTCTTCCATCATTTGAGTTTGGAATAAAGTTAGATTTTGGGTATCTTGCAGGAGGATTGGGTAAACCAGACTTGTAGTTTCTGAATGGGGAAAGCGTTGGTGATATGGGAGGGTGACAGGCAAGAAAAATAGAGAGGGACTTCTGTGCTGCTACAGTGGGTGGTGCACCCTGGGTCTGATGTGGAATTGATTGTATTAGTTAACTTTTCTCCCCTTTAATTTCTGTTGAAGTACGTATGTTGCCGCTTCTATTTTCATTATATAGATAGAGCCAGCTCTGCCTGTAGGGAGCTGGTGAAGCTGCCAGCTCCTTGGAGCTTGCTCTGCGGCTTTGTAGTACGCATCTGCAGTGCTTGGTCCCAAGCAGAGGAGCCAAGAGAGTGGCAGGCTGCTGTGTGCAGACCCCTCCTGTGCGTAAAGTGGGGCTTTAGGAGGAGCAGGTCAGAGCCTCTCGGCGTTGGAAAGAGATCTTTTCTACCCCAAAGCAGAGATGCTGGGTGCAATCTAGAAATGTAAGGAGGCTCATGGTAAATTCTCTGAGCCAGTGAGGTCCCGCCTTGTAGGGGGTGAGAGCAGGCGTCTCGACTTAAGACAAGCAATAAATCCAATACTACTTTTCCCCCAAGGCCTGACAGCTAGGGAAAATGGAAGACTTGTGGATAGCTTGAGGAACCCCAATATGTCATTCCTTCCCTCCTTCACAAGTGAGCGCATGCAGATACCAGTGTACGGGTTTCTTCGGTTGGATTCCTAGCCTGCAGCTTCTTGTGATGAGTAGTAGGAAATGGTAGAATAGTTAACATCTGGCCCAATTATGCAAAATTATTCAGTCATTTCCATAATACCCTTTGTAAAATGCTTGCTGCTTGATAAACCAGTCTTTCTCCTGCTTCAGACAACAGTACTGGAAATCCTCCGTGCATACAATAGTATCTGGAAATGAAGTGGATTCTTTACCTTTTTTCCTTTTTCTCTGGACTTCACTGGCTGTCAGTATAAAGTGTGAAGTTCATCTGCATGCAAGACTATGAATAGGGATGAGGTGTAATAGTTGCATTTATTCCTCCTCAGCGAGCCAGTAACAAGTTGTAAATGATCTGATATACTAATCTAAAACATGGCTTGGCTTAAAGAGCAATCTGTAGAACAAACCTCTGCTCTGCCAGGCTGTTTCAGTGCAGGAGTCCTAACAGTGTAATAAACCCTATTTTATAAGCTCAATGTTAATTGGATTTGCATCCTCTGGCTGGCTTCCTTTGGTATGTGACTGATCCTTCTTTCGACTTTGGAATCAATCACTCTTATCTGTTATCTCTTAAGTAAGCTAAGAAAAACTGGACTTGCGCACTGCACTGCCGTGGGCAGCAAGAGGATGGGTTGCTGTATGATGGGGTGGCTGTTGCAGAAGACAAGGGACCTCCTATAAATTTCTACCATGACTTCAAGTAGGGATAAACTGAGGCTCTCACAGGGAAAAAAAGCTTGTAAGGCTTAACAAAACGCAAATTGTGTGTGATTTGTACTCCTCTAACACCTACTTATGGTAGCTAATACTGCATCAGCTGGCTCCTGTGGGGACTAGGGGAGGGAGAGATGCCAGGGGATAGAAGGGGGATCCAGAACAGCACACGAAGCTGTCAAATTTTACAGGTTTTTTTGGAGGCCAGTTATCATCTAGTAAGTCACTGTCTTGGAACTTCACTGCTGTTTTCAAGGCATTTTATCCTTTTTATCTGTGCTCTGAGGGGGAAAGAAGCTTTACAGTATCTCTTGACCAGTGTAAAATAACATTTGCCATGAGATCTCCCAGGGAGCAGGCTAGTGGGGACCAGAACGAAGTTGAGTTTCCAGGTCTTTTGTGCAGAGACAAGGGCTTGGAGCCTTTTTGGCTTTAAGCACATGCACTCCTGGAAGCTTCTGCTTTAGCTATACGGTGCGTTTTTTCGATACGTTATCACATCAGCGTATATTTGAATAGCATACGTAGAGCCTTTGTTGACCCAGTTTGTCAAATGCTCTTTTAAAGTGAACAAGCCCCCCAAACCCTGGTGAAATGGAAGAGCAAAGCCATCTACAAGGTAATCTCTGCTGTTTCTGCTCTGCTAGTCCAGCCTTTTCCCCATGGGGCTGGCTTCTGCCTTGCCCCTGCACTTGCTTCGTCCTCCATGCTCATTGTTGGGGCATGATCCTTGTCTGAATGTGACACACAGAAACCCTGTACTATGCAAAAAACCTACCATGGTCTTCTGAACAGAAGCCTAGGACACAGAAAAGCCTAGAGATGTTTCTGTAGTGAATAACCGCTGCAGATCTGTGCTTGTTTCCTCCTGGCTATCAGTCATCTGTCAAGTGCTTTATAAATATTCACAGGAGTGATGTTGTATTCCCAAACAGCAATTGTAGCCAGCTTTGGAGTTTGTCCTGATCACTGAATTCTCTCAAGTGTGTAGAATGGCGTGGATGTTTAAAAAAAAAAAAAAAAAAAAAAGGGCTTTATCACAGAGAAAGTGGTCTGGGTGCTTTGTAAAGGGAGTTCATGGTAGGACAGCTTCTAGGTGGGCTGCGGGATGGTTTGGCAGAAGGGCTCCAGGGAGAATTTAGTGTTTATGGAAGGTTGTACGGGTGGTATACCATGGCTATTCCAGTCGCTTCAAACTGTAGCTGTGTAGCTTGGCAGAGATTGTTACTGAAATATCCTAGTGCACCGTAAGGTCTCTTTACTATTTGAGTGGCCCATTAGATCATGAAGCTGGTTTTGTCCTTTCTAAGGGAGGGGAGCATCCTCAAAGGGAGGACAGAGCCCACCTGTCTGAGCTGTTGTGATAGCTGGCACACATCCCGTCCTCTTTCTTCCTGGTTATTGAAGAGAGCCGCATGTCAGAGGAACATAGCCAAGATGCATTGTGTTTTCTCGTAGTTTGTAGCTGTTCCCTAGAAAACTAAAGCTTGCAGGAAGTGAGCTTCCTGTCAGTTTTATTTTAATTCCATTTCACAGTTACCCCACTGGGTTTTGTGGAGCTGCTCAGGACTGCTGGCAGCCAGCGTGGTGGGTTGAAGGGAAAGCACTGATGCATGAAACATGAAGAATTGCGCAGAGTTTGTGGGGAAGATGACGGGAGCAAGAGGGGATGAGTTTTTGTTCTTATTAACCTGCAAAATGCTCCTGTCTGCAGTAGGTGTGTGGTGTAGTTCTCTGAATAGCTCTGCTCACACAACAGCAAAAAAGCCCCTCTGTTGCCTGTGCTTTCCCGTCATTGCGTTTCTGTCTGTCCTGTACGCAGCAAGCGAGACGTGCTCGCAGCAGTGTGGCCAACTGAGCTCCACTCCAGCTATCTGACACTTGGCTTAAATGAACTCGGTCTTTCTCTCCTCTCTCTCCTTCTCTCTTTCAGCTTGGCAGTGACCTTGGCGGGGGCATTGGAGGAAGCCCGGCAGTAAGTGCCATTCCATTTTTTTCCCCAATTTAAAAAGCTGCTCAAAGCTCAGGGTTTTTAAATACAACCTCACCCATTACGTGCTGGAAGATGTTTGAAATCCCTGAAGATGTTTGAAAATGGACAACTGCAGCTGAAACACACAGGTCCCCACCTATGTTGCTTTGAGTCCAGCTGTCACCTGGGCTTTCCTCAGAGCAGCCAGGGCCAGAGCTGTTGACTCTATCTGCTTAGCTCTTCTTTCTCAGAGCTTTTAGTTTGAGGACCAGCGTTAACACTGGCAGTACCCCAGTCCTTGTGCAACTGCTTTGGCAGCTGAAAGGCCAAGGATGCCTACCTTTCTACTCACAAAGCCTGTTCTGTTGTAACCCTAACCCAGTGTCACCACGGGCTGAACTCAGTGCTTTTCTCCTCCCAAACGCCACGTAAGATTTTTTTTTTTTTTTTTCCTGGACATCAGGGTCAAGTGCTCTGAGTTTTCCTACTACGTGTGGTCAGTGCTGAACCCTGCCTGCCACCGACCTCCTTCTCTGTGCCTGTGCTTTGTGAGTGTCCTAGTGCCTAGAGCACTTGCCAGGACATGGGAGACTTTCAGGCTGCTTCCAAAGCACCCTTGGCTTCAAATGCATACCAGCTTCTTCCAGGAAAGCATGGGAAAAGGATGCAAGATAACTTGGAGATGTGGTGGGCAGGAGGGAGTGTGCCTCCAACCCACAGCCAAAAGCAGTCTCCTGGAGAAAGCTAGTCCCTCTTCCCAGGACTGTGTAGCCAGTAATTCAGTGAGGAAAGCATACTCAGTTCTGGAGTGAGGGCTTTGCAGAAACCCTTGTTATGGCTGCAGTCATTCTCTCTCCTTCTATCCCTGTGAATCTTGCATTCCTTTCTAACTTCAGCATGAGGGCAGAGGAGAGCTGGTAGTACAGTGTACCTGTAGCCCCCAGGCAGTACACACCCGGACATGGGAGACACTTACTCTGTAGAGATCATACCTACAAAGCCAAGTCTCTGCCTTCCTGGGCCAGCATAAACCCACCAAGCAGTTCTGTACAACCACCAGTCCTCCCTGTGCAAAGGGTTGATTGAAACACCACATCTCAGGTGGGTTCCTGAACACAGAACAGCAGTGAGACTTCAGACCAGACCTGTCACAGTATTTCCTATTGCCTGCCTTAGCCATTCTGCCTGTTTCTGGGCTGCTGACTGGTGAATCCTGTTCTCAAGCATGTAATTCTTCCCGTTCACAGTAAAGAAGAGAACTTGGGGCTCTAACTTGAGTGTGACTGTCCCACCTGGAGCTGGGCACCTAAAGGTTAATATTCCAGGTTTGGTGCCCTCATTTAAGTCATGAGAGGGAAGGATTGCCCTTCTTGCAGAAAAGTTGTCCTCTGGCAGACAGAGACAACTAGTTCTGCTTCATGTAATGAACCTTTTGGACCACAGTGCTGAGAACAGAGCTCTGGCTTTGGGTGGGAATACCCAATACAGTCATGACTCCCTTGCTATCTCTGGATGTGCAAAATCTTGCAGAGTCCTGAAGGCTGTCGTAGTTGGGGGAAGATTGGAAGCATTTTTTTCTTTTCCCTGGGTTTATGTAGGGTAGATCCACAAAGCATATTGTCTTTATGAGAAGGAGAGATGGAGAAGAAAGATTCCTCTACAGTGGGAATAGGTAACTGGAGCTATAAAAAATGTTGTGAAAGCTATTGCATGGTTGAGGTGACAGCCGAGTGTAGGGATTACTTGCCAAGAGCTTTGGAATTCAAATGCATTATTTAGCACTATTGATAGTTCAGCGGGGAAGCTGCAAACGGCTTTAAAATATTTAGGATATTGCCCGAGTTCATGCTTTATTTAATAAGTAGTGTTCTTCATATGTGATGTTAATCAGTGCCTGTTCTTTCTAACTCCTCCAGGTGGGGCAGACCTACATTCCCTCTTCCGTGCCAGCCACCTTTGCTCCTTCACCCACCCCAGCGGTGGTGAGCAGTGGACTCAACGATCTCTTTGAGCTATCATCTGGTATAGGCATGGCTCCTGGAGGATATGTGGCTCCGAAGTCTGTACGTAAGGACAAATAACATCCTCAGTATGTTGCCTTACCTTAGGCTACAAGAAGTCTGAGATTGCTCACTTGTCCTCTTTGTTGTTGGTTTCTGGTGCTATCGGGGCAGTCAGTCCCATTAGGGATGCCCTGGGTTTTTCCCAGGCAGAGTAACAGTGAGTTGGAGACTATGTTAGTTGTTAGTTACAGACTTCAGGTTTTTTAGCAGTTCCCTCATTTTGTCTGTAACAATGTTTCTCTAAAGAATGGCTTATATAAGATATGAGAATTTCAATTTTGTCAGAGCAGCTTTCCTGGAGACCTACTTCTTAGCAAGTTTCCCCAGAAAACCGAGGGCAGGATACAATTTGCTACAACTTCAATAGAAGATTTGTTTATTTGGAGGAATCAAACGTGACAGTGAAGATAAAATCATGTGATTGGGATGAGCGTGCCGCAGTGTAATGCAGATAAATGCTCTGTTAGTGACAGAGATCACAGATGTGCTGACTGAAGCATGCTTATTCTGAAGGGTTCATGAGATGCAGAACATGGTTCTGGTAACAGGCTGTGGAGCAGCCACAGGGAGCTCAAGGTTAGCCTTTCATGCCTGAAAGGGAATAAACAAAAATTAGCACTCTTATTCAATAGTCAATGGATGAATAAACTGAAGTCATCCTATGAAATCTAGGATCTCAAGGTACTGCAGAGCATACTCAAAGCTTTTGGTCCTTAGCTGCTTGCAAGTATTACACCATATGTAAGACCATGTACTAAAGAACCCAGTAATTTTGAGTTAAGTACTTCATTTTGCACCCCTCAAATTTGAGTCTGGGTTTTTTCCCACAAAGATGATTTGGGAATCCAGAACCCAAACAGCTAATAGTATCAGCCCTGTGATTTTATTTGGTTTAAACTTTAGCATTGTCCTGCCTCTAATAGCCCAACAGATCCTTGGAGAAGCCTGTCCATCAGCAGACTTGGTAAGTCTTGCATTAGTGTGATGGATACAAGAATTTGAATATACTATAACATTAGTGTGCACAAGAAACAGTGAAAGCTTATGTGAGTGCTGTGAACAAATATGGATTAGGAGCAGCAACCTTACTTCTTACTGGTGAACTTGACCCTTTCAACACCCCATGTTGTACCTTCCCCGTAGTGTTTCTTTAGCATTTGTGGATTTAATGTGCCAATGTAGCTGGATTTCTGAACTCAGGACTTTCCTGTTGTTTGGAAAGCTGTGCTTGCTAGTTGTCATCCAGCATGAGAAGTCTGGCCTGAAGATATCTCTTGTGTTCAAGGTTTGGTTGCCTGCAGTGAAGGCTAAAGGATTGGAGATCTCGGGCACGTTCAGTCACAGGCAGGGACACATCTACATGGAGATGAACTTTACCAATAAGGCTTTGCAGCACATGACCGACTTTGCCATTCAGTTCAATAAGAACAGGTAAGAAATCAATATATTTTGTCCACTATGTTAAAAAGATTGTGTGCTCCTATGAAAGGAGTCTGTGTCTACACTGCTAGGTATAGGGAGGACTTTTATGTAGGTCTATAATGCAGTCATGGAGACAGCTGGATGATACAACCTGAACTCTCCATCACACCGCAGTTGTGTGAAATGGTGGAAAATACAGACTGATAAATCTGTGAGGAAACAGGCAGCAGACGGTCCTGTCATTCTCCTAGCTCTGAAACAGCATCTGCCCCATTTAATCTCTGCAGAGTTTTAAAGCAGCCTCATGAGTTGTTAGGCAGGGTAGTAGTTTTATAGCCAGTAAGTGCCCCAAGGAAAGCGAGAGCATAAACAGGCAAGCATTTGAGCTGCACAAGTATCAATCCATAATGCCTCTACCTCCTGACTTAATTGCTGTGCTGCCCCTCAGACTGTCTGGAAGCATGGGTCTCATTAGTAAAGCTATTTGTCAATGAAGAAGTTGCAAGGTAAAGAGCCTATGGCACATGTTTTCCCTGTAATTGGCAGCAGAACAGTTTTGTCGGAAGGAGCAGCCACTTGAATGTTTAGAGCATACAGATTGTTCTCAGAAACCTGTCTCAGCCAAAAGACATGACATGGCAGTACAGCCACGGTGTTTTCCCACAAATACCCTTCTCAGTCAGAGCTTATCGTGTGGTTTGCTATATGTTATCTTGAGCAAGGACTGGGCTAGCTCTTATCAAGACTGTAAAGAATATCTTGTGACTGAAATGTTCCCCATATTTCTTAATATCCTTTCACTGGAAAAGGGTTCTCTATACTAAAGATCCACAGAAACCATCTCTTCAATATCAGTGTTAGCCTTGCAAATTTGGGATTTCTTGGGACAAATAATATTTACTTACAAAAGATATTATGCTAAGTAAGTCTTAGTAAATGTTCTCCCTGGACTGCTGTATTTTCAAGAGAGTTTTGCTAAGCTGCTATATGCAAATGTTTCATGCAAATTGGCCTGAAAAAAAGCTGTTTTGCTTGTGATTTTTCCCCATACATCAAGCTGTGTTCTAGCCACACCTACATGGTACTTCTCAAGGATGTAAGAAGTTTAAACACTGTACAGTAAAACAGCAGTTTCTGCTTTTGCAGCATATCAGCACAGGCTCTGTATACAACCTACTACTATTTACTCTTCTGCAAATACTGTTCTCCTGTCACTGCTTTCTACTGTGGCTGGTGCATTGGAAAGAGCTGCAGTGGGCTGGCTCTTTACGTTTAAATATTAAGGTTTGTGACTGGGAAGTTTCTGTTGCTTTTCCCCCTCTCCTGCTGCTACTAATCGCATTCACTGCAGTGTTGGGATAAAGCATTTTGGAAAAAAAAAAAAAAAAAAGGCAAGCTAGAGCTCTAGTGTGCTGTAATGCCACAGCCACTTAGTAGCAAAATGCAACTTTCTTTTCCCTCTGAGTCTAAGGGAAAACACTAGGGCTTATGTTCCCCAAGGTGAAATGGCTGCAAAAGGCAAATCACATGAGTGGGCCCTTGCTGAGAATATTCTTATTTCAGTTCCCTAGAGCTGAAAACTATGGAGAACAAAGAATGGGGCATCTGCTGGTTTCTGAAAGAGCAACATACCCAATACACATGCGGCTGACTCTGTGCAGAGACAGTATCAGGTTTTTAGTGCATAAAATAAAAGTACACACCATCCTTCTTTGTTCCTGTAAATGCTCTATCACCTCTGAGCTAATGTGAATTGCGCTAAAGAGAAACACAGTCACAAGCGGACACCAAAACGATCTCATGCATCTGAACTTCCATCTGCTTTTGAAAAGAAGCTGGTACATAGTACAGAAGTGTTATGTTAAATGTTAGCTGCTTTTCTTCTTCTCCACACTAAGTAGAGGTGCTTGTGGAATTAAATGCCTCTTGGACTGAAGGGGCAAGTTAAAACATTTGCTTTGCTATGGTGGTATATGTCCCCAGCTGAAGGAGCCTCAAACCAAGCAACAGAGCCAGACGCTGTCATTCGGGACCAGACAGCTGGCTGCGTTGATTCATTTGTTCTACAGTGCTCTGTTACAAACCACGTACTCCTCCTTGGCTATGTGTGTGTTCTGCGTTGGCTCCAGTTCCTTCTTCCATGGCTCCCAATGATATAACAGCCATGCAGTGTGTGATATACTCTACTTCTAGTGCTCTGCAGCTCTGTAAGAGAGAGCCCACAGGCCTGAGTCTGAGTCCAGGTGCCGCTCCTTGCTGGGCAGGCTGCTGCTCAGCACGTAGACCAGTGCTGTGCGCGTAATGGAAAAGTTCCCAGATGCTGGTCTGCTGGGCAGGCTGGTGCATGTTGTCAGGGAGACCAACCCGACTGTTTCCTGTGCCTTGTCCTACTTTGAGTGTCTGCTGTGGTGCACGTTTTGAGCTGTGTTCCTCCCCTGGAGTAACAGCAGGGGCAGCTCAGGAGTAATGGGAAGATAAGCCAGCTTGTGCTTGGTAAAAAGGGAATGGGTGTTGGGCAATGCACTGTTGCTCTCATCACCTCTGTTTTTCTCTTGTCCAGCTTTGGGGTCATCCCGAGCACCCCACTGGCCATTCACACGCCTCTGATGCCAAACCAAAGTATTGATGTCTCCCTGCCCCTCAACACACTGGGACCAGTCATGAAAATGGAGCCTCTGAACAACCTCCAGGTAAGGATGGTCTCATTCTGGGCAGCGGGGAGATCAGCAGGTGCTCAGCCCAGTTTGTTTGGCTCAACACAATGTGGTAAGACTCTAGTAACAAAATACCATGTGTATAGGGTAAGCACGCAGACCTCATGGATGTGGGCCATGAGTCTGGCCAAAACTTCCTTTTTGTAGTCTCTTCCAGGAGGACTGAAGCGGACGCTTCCTGAATTTTGTGAGTTTGCCTTTTCAAACACCTCAAACCTGCTGCTTGCATCTATGTAGATTAAGCTCTTTGTCTGCGCCAGTAACACTCTTCTGTAAACTGGGCTCGAGGTTTGGTTGGGCTTATGAACTGGAGCTGGTCTGAACAGAGACAGTGCACGCCTGTGGTGGAGCAGGCAGCGAGAGCTGTCAGCAAGAATTGAGGCAATTAAAGGAATTGCAGGAAAGATGGCAACTGCTGAGTGATTAATATTTCTCTAGTGCTCTTAACTTCCAGGGTGCTTTACAAAGGCATTGGCATGTCCCTGCCCCAGATAGCTTAATCCAATGCAAACAAGATGTGTTCCAGGAAAGGCAGGGGAGAAGTGACATAAGCAGCCGGTGTTTCATTAATGAGGTGGTTGGTGCGTGTCGGGGACAGCGTTCCCTAGAACAGGTTTTTGTCAGATAGGGCTGCTAATCTGATAAAGGCATGACAGATCCAGGGAGATGTTCCCCTATCGTCTGGACAAGAGATGGTCTCCATCAGTCCTGGCATGCCTCAGGGGAACTGGTCTTGAAGTGCTCATCAGGCAGACAGTTCTGCCTGGAAGGAGGCTCTTCCCTGTTGTTGCCATCTGCAGCCACCCTGTGGAGCGCAGCTCAGCGAGTGACGACTCTGCTCTGTGTAGCTGGGTCCTCCAGGATGATTTTCCCCAGTATCCCAAAAGTGCAGTTTACTTGCACTGTAGCACGTCTTGCTCACCTCGAGTCTCCAGGAGATGGAACTAGATTGGGTTCCTGTAGCGTAGCAGCCCATAGAGGGGAATGTTTTGAAGCAGCTCATTCTCTTTTTAGATTAAGAGAATGCAATGGAAGTTACTATTTATTCTGCCTGAGCAACTGTTTTTTCCCTTCTTTTGACTTCCATTCTGGGGCTTATGACTTATTGATGAGTCTTTGGGCAAACAGCTCAAAATAGCTTCCCTGGCGCTCAAACGAGCAGTCCTACACTCCAGCTCTGAGCTCAGTCATGCGATGGGGGAGCATGCGGACAGTGAATGAATTGCATGTGCCTGTCTTCCACAGAGGGCCCTTCCAGCTTGTGGAAAAGCTGGATTCCCTCTGCGTCCACGTCACGAGGATGTGGTTGCATCACTGCATTTGGGTCAGCTGTGGTAATGTCTACCTCCTGCTCTGAAGCAAATTTGGAAGTTTCTAGGAGGCGACGGTCCTGATCTGCCTCCATAACACTGGGGACTCTCTCAACGAGACGTTCTCAAGTTGCTGCTTCCTTTGATCAGGAAGGAAGTGAAGTATTTGGGTTATTAAATCTCTAAAGGAATCAGAACACAGTTTGATTCTTGAAGCATCTTCTGCTAGAACAAAGCAAAGAGAAAACATGCAAGGAAACCTCCAGCTACCTTATATTGAGACAGTGGAGCATTCATTAGTGCCAGACTTCGTTGCTAATTTGCTAGCTCTCTCATTGCCATAGAAGTTGGCTGCCCTTTTACAATTGGGGAAGCTGCCATATGGAGTAATAGTATATTTCTCTGCAAAGAGTTGAATCATGATAGCAGATGCCAAGTTAAAAAGAGCACTCCCCTTACTTTTTTGACAGCAGTGGGTTTGATGGAGATCTGTCATTGCCCTGACAGCCCAGGCTCTGGTTTTGTTAGTTCATGTGGAAATTATCTGTCTTGAAACATTCAGAAATTGTTTTGGTGACCTACTTAGGGAACAATTTATAGCATAATATAGGAGTAGAGAATACAAATGTTCCTGTATTCATTGAAGAACCAAAACACTCATCAAGTTGAATTTGCTTAATGCGGTCTTTCTGAGCTGGGGAACATTGAAGTAGATGCAGGGCTGGTTTGAACCTGAGGACCTTATGTTCATCTCCTATTCTGATGGGGTTTTTTTTATTTTAGTAACAAGAAAAATAAGTCCTGAAGTAACCAAACTGATACCTTTCAACTTTTTGTCATGTTAATTAGAAACTTCAAAGACTAGTTGTACATTCCTTAGGCAACTATTTCAGAAGTAATGAATTCAAGTCTTGTTCAGGTTATTTTTATTACCGTTTCTAATCTTTCACCCAATACAGCTGGTTTAATCTTAACATTTGTAATCATGGAAGGAAACTAAAATTTTTGACAAGTTAACAAAAAAGCCTTTTTTACAAGAAGATGAGGAAGACTGAAATATTTTCAGAGGCTTACTTAGGTAAAATATAACTATGGATCCCAACTGAAGTCTTCTGTTTGCCAGTCACCTTGCATCTTGTGATAATGAATAGCAGGCTTCTCCCTCCCATCCCAAAGTAGTGATGATAATTTTCTTGACCTGTTGGTTCAGATTTAACCCCCAGTCAAGCAGTGATTTATTCAAAGGATAAAGCCAAAGTTAGACTGGGCACAGCACTGTGGGGCTGAACAGGCTCCAGTCCCTGCTCTCTGGGTCATCTTTTTTTACTTCTTAAAGATTAAAAAGCTGCTGTCAGGATGTCTTTGCAGTGTGCCTGTTGCTAAAGAAAATCTGACTTGGGTATTTGTACGCTGCTAACTTCTGCTGGGGGACACTCTTGCAGTGCCTTGTCAGCCTTTCGGAGGCTACGTGGCACTTGTGGGTGCTGTGGTTCCCCTGTGCAGAGCTGCCTCTGCAGAACACAGCGCTTGTAAGAGATAACAAGCTCTTGCCCAAAGGTGTGCGGAGGCTGTGTTGAGCTTCACAAGTATTGATAGCCGTGGCTTGTTTGCCAGCCAGGGAGATGGCTCTAGGAGTTATACAGGCTTGTTTGGTTCCTGTAGTTGCCTTTTCACAGTCAAAACAGTGAAACCCCGCTGATTACATGTAGGCTGTCAGGGTCGTACCTGCTAGAAGAGCTCAAGTGGATGGGGTATCTTTGCCACCATGTGTGAGACCTTGAGCTCTCAGAGAGGAAAATAGATTCTGAAATAAGGATTTGCATTGGTGAAGAATCGTCTTTCCAGATACTTCTTCGGCTTCAAGTCAAATTTGGAATAAGAAATGCATGGGATGAGAGCCTTTCTATGCTTAAGAGAATGACTGTTCCTAATAAATGGCCTTTCAAGGGCTGTGAAATGCTGTGAAATCAGAAGACTCAATTTTTTCGTTTGGGTACATGAGAATTGCTCCCCTAATCCTGGAAGCAGGTGAAGTGGAGCCAGCCTGCTGCGAGAGTTTCGGAGCTCAGGCCTGGCCTGTCACGGCACGAATACGATAATCTCTTTTGTGAGATGGTAACCACTTGCAGGAGATAATACAATCGAGAACAAGCTGCAGGGACTCCCGGAGCAGTAGTGAGTCTGCCTGAGTCTGGAGCATTGCCATTCTCTTGGGATCCACATTCAAAATTGATAATCAGTGTGTTGCATTCCCCAGCGTTACCTGCTGTCGACTGCCAGGACTGTTTGTGCAGCTACTGAGCATGCAACGGAAAGAAGCATAGCTTGGGTTTTCCAAAATACAGTAAAATGATCTGGCGAGTATTGAAAAGGAAGGATCTGCCAGCTGCATTTCTTCCTGAAAAGTGACACTTGGAAACACAGACCTTTCCCTTGCTGCTAAGCAGTGTGAGGTGCAGAACATTTTTGTGTCTTCCAATGAGTTTGGCAAAATGTTTCTATAAAGGCAGATGAAGGTGCAGCTTCTTCATTGAGAAAAGATCGGTCTTGCTAATGCACGAGATCATACTTATCCTTCCATGCTCAATTCTGCTGTAACTCATCGCCTGTGCTCCTCCGCTCTTCAGTGTCTCACTTCCACTGCAGAACTGCTGTAGCTCTCATTCATCAGAAGTGTTAATGTATCTTGGGTCACAAATGCAGAGCTCTCGGTACTTAGAAACAAATTTCACACATTCAACTCTCCATAAAAACAAGGCTGAGAATCGGCGTGAGCAGCAAGTCCAGCCAGCAGATGTTCTCCCTTCAGAGCCTGCTTGATAAATGGCACGATATCTGCCTGTGCGTGAGCTGTGTCAAAATTACTGGACCAACCACCACAGGACAGCCTTGGGTGGCTAGTTGTGGAAGGTGGTTTCTTGGGTTTGTTGCTTAGTTTTGTTTTGTTTTTTTTTTTAACAGCCTCTATTAGTGAGGGTCTTATTCTAGCAAAGAGAACCCTCCTGGGAGCTCCCTGAATTAAGGACTCGGATCACAGCTTGGCGTCTGTGGCCAGTTCCTAGCTCAGCTGCGGAAAGCTGTTGGCTTGCCGATTAAGGGCAGGTCTGCCACATGGTACAGCACATTTGACAAAATGTACGTTTTGAACTTCCAAGTACAGCCAGGCACACATGAGAGCGTAACCCTCCCAGTAACTCGCTGTTCCCTGACCATTGACGTAAGCGGCGTGCCCGGAGATGACAGCCGCAGCCAGGGGCGCAGCACCCAGCCTCGCTGTCTGCACACAACTCCGCTGCCCGGCCTCGAGACTTGTGCCTGTAGGTAGAGCATCCGGCTGGCAGCGGCTGTCAGGCACCCGTAGGATCCTGAGAACCCTACCTGTCAAACAAAATGAAGTGAAGTAGCTAGCACTCCCTGGGGGCATCTGACAGCCAGAGCAGCAGACTGTCACAGAATAAACCATGACCTTGTGCTGGCAGAGGTAAAAAAGACTGCAGAGGAGAGGAGTTCTCGCCTTAACAGTTTGGCTGTTACCAGGCTCTAAAGCAAAACCCAACTTGAAGTAAATCCTTAATTTAGTGTAGGTGCTAATGGGATTCCAAGTGGGTATGTTGTGTACTTGCTGCTGATGGAAAGCATCTGTGTTGCTTTCAGACTTGACTTTGAAAGTCGGTTCTTATGCTCAAGTCTGGGATTTAAAGCATCAGAAACCTACACCATTGAAGAAAATAGCTTAGCATTGCTCTTATGAGGTACCTCTTCCCCAAAATACCATGTGCTGGTTATTGGAGGGTTGCATGGCAAGAAAGGACCACAGAAGGGTGCTCATGTTGCAGGGTGAGCGAATATGTTCCAGGGTTATTTCTAGAGGTGCTGCTTCCTCTAGTCAGATCATGAAGAGGACGTAAGTGATTGGGAACTCTGTGCCAATTTTTAGTGGGCTCACACGTTTTCAGCAGTGAAGCATCACATGAAAATCTGGCACCTTTTGACTTTTATCCCTCAGAAGCTTTGTAGTCTGCTTGACTAAATTCACAAGGTAGTAATATTTTTTTTCTCCTTTCAAAAAGATCATAGATGGAAAGCCATTTTTATTTAAAATGCTTCTGTTTCAACTCTCAAATGTCTGAAGCTGAAGGTCTTGTTAAAGATTTAATAGTTCGTGTCCAGGTCGGCAGGTTAAAGCTGCAGAGCCGCAGGCAAAGTTGGTCTGGACTGGAGGATTTATTGAATGCAAGTGGAGGTGCCTTTCAAGCCTGTCAAACCTGGAGAGACTTCTCTGCTACTGGTATCACTTTAGATGTCACTGATTGTCTCAGGCCGATGTTCCCACCTGAGGAGCACTGGATTTTTTTTGCCAAGTTGCTGTTATTAGCTATTCAGTTTCTCACAGGTGCTGCTGTGAATCTGCTTTCTGCCTGCTGTTGCTTTTGTAACCTGTCATATGATATTGGATGCTCCTGATGTGGCAGTGCAAAGGTTGAAGCATGACCTTGGAAAGCTGTTATCAACTGGTAGGGCCTCTTAGCCTCTTCTTGGTGCGAGATTCCCCATCCAGGTATCTGCAGGTGCCTTTTCATGGACCGTATCTTGGGGACCACAGCACTAACAGTACATGCCTGACTGTTTGGGGGAAGTATGTGGTGTCGAACGATGGAAGCTAGTCTTGAAAAGCTTACCAGTCTTGTCCTAGTGCTATAGGTTTAAGGAGACTGCAGCTTTTTCCTTTCCTGTTTGCAAAATTTATTTGTAACAGCTGGCTTCTGCATCATTACAGATACTTGCAAGGCGATGTGATGTCACCACTGAACCCAGTGATGCAGTTTGGGAGGAAGGCTGGTGTGTGGCTTGCTTTGCTTTTCTGGGAAGAAATTGCACTTCAGAGCATCTTAATTGGGTAGCTCTCCAGAGTATAGCCAAAGCAGCTTACTCAGTGTGTTTCTGCAGAGTTGAGAAGCAGGTCAGCAGATACCTTTTTATAGCATTCTTATAACTGCAGGGACAGGGTTAGCATATTAATTTGGAGTGTGCCTCTAGAACTGTGACTGGAGAGAAGGCACTGCTTTCCAGCCCCTCTTGTAAGAAACTGCTGTTGTATGGCAACAACAATTAGCTACAAAAGCTAAGTGATCTCTGTTGTTCTAAGTCAAGGCAATTAATCATTAAATCAGAGTTAGGAAAGATCTTAGGTCATACAGTGCAGTCCCTGCTATGCTTTGTTGTTTTGCTCTGGTTCCTCTTATTGAGAGCATTGTCAAGGCTGATTTTAAAACTCCAAGCACTGGAGCTTCTCTTTTCCTCAGGAGAATTTTGTCCTGCTTAGTAATTCTCACTATCAAATTTTCCTAGACGTTTAGCCTAAATTTTCCCTCTTGGCTCATCTCCATGACTTATATCCAAGCATAGCATCTGGAATGGCTGCACTGCTGTCCCTTCCCCAGCTCTCCCCTCCCAGACTTAGAGGAGCTTTTGGCTACTCACCCTGTCTGTTCAATCACATTTTGCAGAGGTGAATCACTTAAGTCCATCCACCAATCTGCTTTTGTCCCTCTGGCTTTGGTGCCTCTAGCTCAAACACTAGACACTCCAACTCCTGAGTATGATGCCAGCAATTGAAGGATGTGACAGCTCCCTGTTACACAGGACCATTTCCTTTTTTTTTCTAGGTTGCACCATCATTTACGTGGTTTTAGTGGGCTTTAAACTAATCCCTTCTTAAGCTGGTTTGCACTGTGGGAATTAAATATAAGCTGCTACCTTTAGTGATGACTGAAAGTAGAAACCCCACAGGCAGTCACATCTACCTTTCTGCTGTTCTTTGCACTTCTGGGACCTTCCCCATTGCTACAAGAGTTCATTCGGGAGCCTGATCTCCTACCACTTGTCCTCTGGCTTGCATGCATGTCTAATCAGCTGACTTGTGTTTGAATTCTCTGGTTTATTCCCCTCCCTTGTCTATCCGCAGCTGTTTCTACCGACATTTGGGGGTGTCTTTCTAAACCTGCCACTACGGGACAATAGATTTTCTCAGCAGAACACTAATGTATGTAATTATTAATGTGAATGGAGTTTGTCTTGGCATGAATCTTTGTAGCAGCAAATTTATTTCTTTGGCTCAGCATTTAGCATGGTCTGGTTTGTGTTTCAGCTGGGTGACAAATTGGAGAACTCCTTCTGGGATTTTTTTCAAAGGAAGTAGGAGCTCAGAGGGCTCCTGAAATTCGGGGCTCCCCACATGACCTCCATTCTGGGTGTCTCTTACAGGCTAAGTTTCCTTCGTTGCAAGCCATGGCAGGTGTCTGCTGAACTGTACTCCTGTGACAGGCTATTGCTATGTGGGATGATGTGAGGAGAGCGTGAGAGGCATAGGAATAAAGCCCAGAGCTACCTTTTTCTGTGCTATATTATGACAGTGCACTTTCTCAGACCTCCAGTTTGCTCCTGCTATACCATCAGCTCTCAGCCTGGGGAAAACTGAAAGTGAGGTTGCTGTCTGTGTTAGCAGAGATTAGTCGGTAACGTGGCAAGCATGTGTGATAAAAGACAGTCCAGTGCACCTCCCTGGCTGGTGGAGTTTAATGACACTGAGAATTAAGTCTTTTGTCAAGTGATCTTTTTTTTTTACCTGCTCTGATTGCTCTGTAGCAGGGCTTTCTTCTTCCAGGAATCAATACCCGGCACGCGTTTGCTGTATAGCTTTCACAAAGGTAAAGGCAGGAGACTTGGGAGATGCTGCAAGGAAGGTGCAGTCAGCGGACCAGCTTCAGGCTTTCTAGAAAGTGTCCGGGCTGAGATGCGACTAGTTAAGGAGTCTGCGTGTTCAGATGTAACTGAGAGCTGGGGTTGAAAATAAAGAATACACAGCAGTTTGGAGCTGGGCAATTACAAGAGTGAGATGGCAAAGAGGGGTGATGAAGAAGCTCGTGTGCAATATGACAGACATGATAGTAGCTGTGTGCAGCCAAGAGAGATGAATGTACAGTGGAGGTGGAAGAAGTGAGGGGAGGGAGAGGCTGAATGAGAGCAGAAAAGAGCAAGGATGCTGGCTGTGACCCCAGCAGTGCAATTGGCTCTGAAGCAGCATGGTGAAATGCTCATAGGAGAAGACTGAGCAGCTTTTAGTGAAAATGGAGTGAGCACGGAGGGGTGGGACTGATCCTTGCCTGAAACTACCTAGAAGCTCAGCAACATCTCTCCAGGTAGTCTCATGTTCAGAGCTGGCCTCTGCTTAGAGAGAGCACTCCAGGGTGCATGGGCAAGCAATGAGACTGCGCAAAGTCTTGGGATCCCTTTGGACTTCCAGCTGATAGAGAAACTTTAACCACCCCTGTTTCTTCTGTAACAGGTGGCTGTGAAAAACAACATTGATGTCTTTTACTTCAGCTGCCTAATTCCTCTCAACGTGCTTTTCGTAGAGGATGGCAAAATGGGTGAGTGCTTTTAGGTCTGTGGTCAGCCTCCCTCTGCCAGACTGTGCTCGCAGCACCCAGCTGGGTGCAGTTGTCCCATGGCTGAGACTCGCATGGGCTTGGCCACCATCTTCATGCCAGTGCACCTCAGCAGCCTGAATTGATCTGCAGTGGTTTGGTAGCCTGTCCCTGTTGTCCAGCAACTCCAATAGTTACCAGAACCCAAGTCTTCTGCTCTGATTCTCTCTGCCAGACAAAGGGTGGATCTGTTTTCTTTGAAGTTGATTTTTGGGGTTTTTTTTTGGAGGGTTTGGTTCACGCAAATGGGTCTAGGATTTGCCCCCATACCACTTTCACTGTAATTTGTGTATTTCTGGTCACCTTTATTACATTGTTGTTTGAATTGGCTGGGAATTTGCTTGAAAAGTAGCTTTCACTAACGTAACCCTAAATATGTGGATCTCTTCCCTTCTTGTCAAATCCCACCTGTTCTTGGTTTGTAAACAGGTCATATGATAAACACTGTCTCTGGTCTGGGGGTTCCAAAATCCATCAAAGCTTTGCTGCTTTTATAGTGAAACTGAGGTCGTTACAGGAGCAAATCCTGGATCTGTCTATGGCGGGGCAAAATGTGACCAAAAGATCTTTTGAGTGTCTACCTTGTAATGTTCTGCAGTGAATTAATTAGTGCGACAGTCCTGTGAGGATCCAGGAGTGCTGATCGTCTTTCTCGTTTCTAGAGCGCCAGGTCTTCCTTGCAACATGGAAAGATATTCCAAACGAAAATGAGCTGCAGTTCCAGATTAAAGACTGTCACCTGAATGCTGGTGAGTAGCTTAATTCTACCACGCCGAGAGCACTTTTGACGTATGGTCACTAGACATCACCGTGTCAATAGCATTGTCTATGGCTAACGGATAGATGGGTATTGCAGTTATGAACAGAACGGTCTTAGATCCTAGGGCTTGTTTCAGTCAAAAACTTTAGCTGGGTCCCCGTAAAAGCACATTTAAAATCCCAGATCTTAGATTTTATCTGTTTCTTCCTTTCATTCTGGACCTTGTATTCTTGTTTTCTCTCTTATACTTTGCTTCTGTGCAAAGCTGCTCTCTTAAATAGAGCTGAATACGGTGTTGGGGCTGTTCAGCAATCCTGTCCTGCTACTGTGTGTGTCAGGCAAGGTGTTCCAGCCCTGACTTTAACCTACTGCATAATCCTAGGCCAGTCACTTCACCTTTCAGCATCTGCTCTCTTCTTTCTTTATGTAGAGTAACCCTACATACCACTATAAAATGTTTTGACATCTGTGGAGGACAGGCCATGTGAGAAGAGTTTTGGTCTGCTGTTGTTAGCCTCTATATTGATGCATTTTGATCATACTGTGTCCTGTTCAGCTCCATGTTTAGCCATCTAGTTGTCTCTGTGAGCATCCTACTTGTACGTATGACCTTACTACTGCTGAAGGATGAGGGAGTGTAAAAAAGTGGAATGGGGCCAGCGTAGCAGCTTTGCTCCTGTTCAAGAGGTTCTGGACAGGAGCCAAGTGATTCTACCGAAAGCTGCTATGTTTCATAGAGGAAAAAAGTGTCCCTATTGATTACAAACCCTGTAACCTTTTTATTCTCTTGTGTCTGCTCTTACACAATGAACACCCTCTTGCTTCAATTGCAGACAGAAACCATGGGTCTCTTTGTACTAATAATTATTACTATTTTGGAATATAAAAGATGGAGCACACAAGAGGGAAAAAAATAGCAGCTGTTGGACCTTATGACTGGATTTCACTGTGGGGTTTCAAATGAGAACAACCTCTGCGCCTCCCCCAGCCCTCCCTCTGCTCCCGGCCAAGCTTGGCATAGTCTCTCCCCCTGCACTGCGGTGCTGCTGCTGGTCATGCCTTCTGCCCCGGCTGCGCCCTCACCGTGCTGCCCAGAGCTTTTGCATCTCAAATCAGAAACATTGGTAACTTCTCATGTTTGGCGCCGGGGTGTCGCGGTGCTGGTTACCAGAGGATGTAGTTGGGAGGGAGGGAGGGGGTGTGCGTGGCTGGGGAGATGAGCACTAGTGATCCTGCAGACTGGCCCATGCGCCCTTCTCCCTCTGGAAGAAAATGTTAGCAAATGTGGAGTGGCAGGCAGTGCTCCCCGTTCAGGAAGGGTTTGTTATTCTGGACCAGCCTGCTTGCCCAGGCCTGCCTGAATTGGTGATACTCAGTGGAGAACATGTTCCTAGGTGACAGAGAGAGCATGGGAATGCCGCGTGGTTTCTCTGCAGTGGTATCTGCAGCCGTTGCCAGGGCTCAGACGAGAAGAGGCTTCTCTCGGTGCTTTAGCAAGAGCCCTGGACACAGCGCCTCTCCCAAGCACAATCCGTCACTTGGGATGCTCGGGGGTGTGCGGGATCTGCCAGCCTCTTTGGCTTATGTACGGGAGAAAGTGGGTCATGTCTCATAAACAGATTTCAAACACTTCCATCCACAGAAGCTTCTGTTTTTGTATTTCCGCTGCCGACACCTCCTCCCTCTTGCGATTATACCGGCCGTTTCCTTCCTTGACCACCTGGGCTTTGGCAAGGAGCAGGCCCATAGCTTGCAGGAGGGAAAACTAGGGAAATTTTGTGTGCTTGTCTTAGTCGTTTGTATTTTAACTACCAATGCCACCCTGACTCAGTCTGCTGCTCACCTTGATTTTATCTAAGCAGTAACCTCCTCTAGTACAGACTATCCTAAGAGCATCAAACCTGTCTGTACAAGGATCAGCCGGGCCCCAGACCCCACGGAGGGCTGGGCTTCCAGCATCCTCAGGGGTGCAGACTTCTCACAGTGTGTCAAGTGGCTGGTGGTGCACACCAGGGCAGAGGAGAAATAAACTGAGTGAGCTCTGATGACAGCTGCATCCATCTTGCTACTAGTTTATACCAGAGCAAGGGTGCGTGTCTGGCCATGTGCCGCAGTAGGGCGATAGTCTTTCAAGATTCACAGTCTTGATCATTTAAATCCAGTGAAAATAGCCTTGTTTTAAGACACCTCCTTTCTTCCAAGAATAGCAGCTCTGGGTATAAAATCTTTTGGAACTTGATCCTTGTGGAGGAAAGACTGGTTCATTTTCAAAAGACTCTCTTGTAGGAGATGCCTAACCAGGATAAAGCTCTCGACTTGGGCTGTTGGCGGTTCTATTGTTCACCGATGAAATACCGCCGCGTGCGGCTCTCATCTCACTGCATAAAATAAGGTATGTAAGGGCTGTGGTGGCAGAGCTGTGCAGAACAAAGTCTGCAGATTTCAACCGCTCCTAACTAAAACTTAGGACGTGCTGGGTTTTTGTAACCCTTCGGCACAGACGAAAAGCTTCTAAGCGCCACCAGCTCCGCAGAGGTGTGCAGCCGCCGTGTGAATCGTTTCCCTCCTCTCGCATCCGCTCAGATAAGTAATTCATGCCTAGAGTGAGCCCACCCACTTGGTGGCGAGTTGCCGTTGAGGCTCAGGGACACGCCGCACCATTCATGCTTCGGTCTAACCTATTCCAGCCCAGTGACGTGAATTTAGCTGTGAACTAAAAATACCTCTGCTCCCAGCTGATGTGCCCTAATCGCAGCACTACCAGCCACTTAAATAGAGCCGCACGGCTGCAGCAGGCGTCGGACAGATAGAGCAGAGCGTGCCAAACAGCGCACGGCTGCTGCTGGGCAGAGGGCTGATCAGAAGCGTGGTCCCTGCACCCTTGGTGCCCGGCTTTTCTTCTCCTAGCTGCAGAGTCTTCACTTTCCTGAGCGCTCAGATCTGTGCTGTTTCTGCACTGCGTGAGAAGTGGGGCTGAAGTTATGTGCAGACATGCAGGAGGCCCTGCCAAGCAGCTGAACGGGGGATGCTGATTTTCTTTAATGGAGAAACTGAAATTTGAATTTCCTTTTCTTTAAACCAAAGTGAAATGGGCTTGGAACAGGGATTTTTAGGGGGCTGGGATTTTATCTGTCAAGAAAGCAGCTTGTGCGTTTCTTGTACATCCAGGGCTGGCTGTCTGTCACTGTGCAACAGTCACCTTACAGCACCTCCTGTGTAAAATGCAGGCTTTTCCCCAGGTTATTTTTGTTCCTTCAAACAAAAACGAGATAAACACAGTCCATCAGTGGAGATGCTTCTGTGTTGAGCCTGTGCTCCCAGGCCTTTGTAGGTAAAAGATCCATCCTGTGCCCACGAGGCAAGCCAAATAGGATTGACTCAAGCTTTGATGGTTTGCAATGGGGATGGCAGAAAAAGCTCCCGTCCCTGGCAGCTCACTCCATAACAGGGCACAGAACAACCAGAAAATCTTGGCTGCTGCAGGTAGCCCACAGCACCACAAGCTGAAGCCTAGGATAAGGTGCCAGGCTGTGGGGTGAGGAGCAGGTACCCTTAAATGGTCAGAGCTTACCACTCTGATCCCTGTCTGCAGCATCTTTGTTTCCAAAAAAAGCAAATCCTGGATCCTTGAAGGTATTCCCACAGTTCCCAGTGACTCAGTGAGAGATGAGTGCCTGATTCTGGATGAGGGATTTGGGGCTCAGGTTCCCAGCAGTGAGAGCTGACGCTGGCCTGAGGCTGTTCTTTAGGGCTGGAGCCATATGGCCATGGAGGAGCGAGTCTCTCTGGAGTTGTATCATGGGGCCAAGGTGTACTTAGGATACGCTGCACATCTTGAATTCATTAGAGCTGTTCCATGTATCTGCCCCTTAGGAAGAGGTTATGATAGTTCCATGGAGAAAACCATATTCAGAGATACAACTTGTAATGAAAACATAAGGTCATGGTTATACCCCAGCATTCTCATCTCCTATGAATCCAGTGCTAAATTAATTGATTTTTGAGGTTTTTAATGAAAATATGAGAATCTAGTACACGAAAATAGATTCCTAGACTGTTATAGCTCAAATAATGTGGGTGCTGTTGGTGCAACTACCGACTGAGGTTTCCCCTGCAACTGAGCATGCTCAGTTTGCTTTGTTTACACTGTTTTTTCAACATGCTAAGTTTGATTAAATTTTAAAGGACCACTACGTTAAGCTAAGATATGCAAATCAGATTAGCTAAATGTTTTTCTTTTTTTAAATTCTGCTTACCCAAACCCACAGAGTGGAAGAGGACAAGCTGACTTGCACATGGAGATTGAATGCCATTAAACAGGAGGCAATTAGTTGCTGTGCTGTTCAGCAGTTCTAGGAACTTTGGTTTTGCTTGCTTATTACTGGTCCGTAATTTGGTGTGAGACAACAGCTTTAGCACTTGGAGTTGAATATGGCTTTACTGGTATGCAGTGGTCACTTTGTTCCCCCCCGCCCCGAGTAATTCGCTAATGCTAGAACAAAGAGAAATTGGATTTTCTTGCTGGAACAACCTGGGGGATGGTCATACACAAGCTTCCCTGGTATGTACGTTTTTCTGTATGTGCAAGTCTAGTAACCTAATTGTTTAATAAATTATAGAACTTGTGCATACTACGTGTCTTGGAAATGAATGTACCGTCATCATACGGACCAAAGTGCCTCCCCACTGGATCAGAGTCCGCAGATGCGTTTGGTATTTGAATGCAGTTCTTGGTTGGATGCTCAGAACCGTTCAGGTGTTGCTAGAAATGGTGTGGGGATGTTTTCAGCTACCACAGCATAAAATGTAGTCGCTAAATTTGACTTCCTGATATCTAGTGCTTGTTGCAAAATGCCACTAAGGTCCAAGCTCAAAAAAGGTATATTGTCGGTGTCGATTCTGAGTTGTGCGTGTCCTGTGGGCTACCTGCAGCAGCCAGGAGTGAAAACTCCCGTTGTTGCCGAATGTTCATCTTGGCTGTTTTGAGTTCGGAAGTGAAATTCTTAAGCTGTATGTGTAGAAGATTTAAGCGTGTCCTTTGCTTTACCCAGAAGGAAAGTGCTGTTGAAAAGAATTGGATTACTTCAGTGCAAGGGAGGAGACCTTGTCCAGCTGTTCTTCCCTGTGTGCCTGTCTTTCCATGTGTGCTTTTTAGTTGCTGGACTGAGGTAGGGTAAAGAATTCTGTTTAAAAAGCAAAAGAAAAGGAAAACAAACAAAAAAAAATCCACAAACAAGAAAAATCACTAACCCTGAAAGATGGGTCCCTGGCCTTGGGGATGGGGAAATCTCTCTGTATCCTTATATTGTGCTTCAAGAGGGTTTTGAGAATAAGCATTGACCCGAAAGAAAAAGCCCTGCGGTAAGTTGCTTAGCAAGGTCGGATGTAGAATGTACCATCTTGCAGGAGGACTCGTGTGGCTCTGGTTTGCAGAGTCACCAGACCCCACGTGGGCAGGGAGGCGCGTGCCCAGGCAGCACGGCTCAGCCCTCCTCCTGCCTGCGCTGGGCACTGACCGGGGCTTCGGTGGGTGCTGCGCTCCTGCTTGGAAACTGGCAGCCCTGTTCAGAGCTGGGCTCAGCTCTCTGCTCCCAGCAAATATCTGCCTTTTTTTTTTTTTTTTTTTTTTAAAAGGCTGTGTTGTCACATGGCATTAGCGGTCCTGCCTTCAGCCAGCCACAGCCTGGCACTGTTGCTTAGCAACTCTGCCCGATCTCCAAAATTCTGACACTGGGGAGCATAGGAGGGATGGGAGCTGCTACCTGTGGGGAAAGGGAGTAGGCTCTTGCCAGTCCCCAAACCTGTGCTGAGAGAGGGGGCAGGAGGAGTCAGGCAAGCCAAGCATCAGTGCTCCAGCCTGCTCACGATTGCTCTGGGTGTCTGGCTGAGACAGGGTATGTTTTGGTAGGGTTTCTTGCACCCTTCAGAGGGTAACTGAGGTCAGACAGGGAGGCAGAAAACAGGCTTTCCTAGGAGTTGCCCTGCCTCAGTTTCCCTCCCTGTACCCCCCTACAAGCATGTCCCTGCTCGGAAATCTGCCCCGCAGCAGAGGCAGTGGCTGTTTAAATTGCAAGAGGTGCCATCGCACCATTGAAGGCTTTGGCGTAAGAGCAGCTGCTCTGCGGCCCATCTAGCCCACTGTGCCCCCAAAGCGCAGCTCCCTGGGCAGCAGGAGTGCTCCCCTCCTCTGCCATCACACCGTGTGATGGCATAGCAGCCCCACAGCTGCCAAAATTACAGCTTCCCACTTGCAGCCTTGCTTCTGACCCTGCACCCATGCTCTCCAGGGAATGCCTTTGCTCTGACGGCATCCCCCGGTGGAGGGGGAGACTGCTGCTGGCAGGTATAAAGATTGCTGGAGAAAGTCTCGAACCCTGGCCAGCAGTTCCACTTCCAGGATACATGTCCAGAGGGGCTTCAGACCGGTGAGGTTTAACCACAGCCTGTTAAAATTGGGCAAACAAAATCATATTTAATACTAACATCCATTGCAAACAAGGATGCACTCTCTGAGCCAGTGCTTGTGTTGAGCACCGTGCCTTCGCAAAGTCCCAGAGGCTGCTCTCGCTGGCTGGGCAGCATGAGGAGATGGGAGTTTGGGCTTCATCCCTAGTGGTGATGTCCCTCCAGCACAGGTCTCTCCCAGCCACGCTCCCTGCGAGCAGGGGACTGCTCTGCGTTGCCTGTTTCCCTAATCTGGATGAGTTTGTTGTATAGAGGAGGAGTAGAGGTGGGAGGAGGAGACGGAGGGAATGAGGATTTTTAAGCAAAGGATCTCATTAGTTACTTATATGTGCCAGTTTCCATAGTAACTGGGGAAGAGAGGAAACCTAAATCTGAGTGTCTGGGTAGCTGGATGTCTGAGCCCTCCTCAATCTGCACGCAGCCGCTCTGAAGCCTGGGGAGCAAAGGGGTTCAGCGCAGCCATGGGTGAAGGGTCCAGGCTGCCCGTGGAGCTGCTCCGCAGCTCTGGTTATCAGTGCTGCCCTGGGGAGTGGCAGCAGGTCTGAGTCTCTGCATCATCAGTGTGTGGATTTGTAGGGCCCTTTCTTTCCTGCTTCTACCATTCCCTGGTGCGTGAACAGACTCTGCTGTCCCCTCTCTAATGCCTCCGTGCGCAGGGATTGTGCACAGACTTGTGTCCATTCTCAAATCCGGCACTGATGCTGGCAGATCTCGGTGTTTGTAAGTGCAGGGATGGATTAGAGCTGCACGGTCGCTTTGTGCTGCTTCTCTGCTGCTGTCCTACTCCTTGTGCTCCTTGAAGTAGATCCCACGTTTCCAGTCTCTTGGCTTTCAGTGCAAATTGGTTTAAGGCCACTTCTCTACCTTGCTTTCTGTCGAAAGTGCCCAACCTGCTGATAATGGCCCAGCATAGACGGGGTGTTCCACCCTGCCCGGCAGAGCGCTTGAAGGAGTTAAATTTCTCCTGTTGGGCACCAGGAATGGGAATTTGCCAGTGATGCTTATCAGGTGTGGAGTCCCCCTCCCTGAGCCTTCCACCCAAAGTGTGAATGTGCCCCTTTTACGGGCATCCAAAGATTGAGGTTTGCTCTGCTCTGTGCTGTGCTGAGAAACCCCTTGGCATCCAGAGGCCGCTGGGTCTTTGTGTTCTGCATATTTGCCTCTGTTCTTGTTTCTTTGAAAGGTGCCTTAGAAATAACGTGTGTCATGGTTCCATCCGTACAGGTCTCCAGGTGAAATCACACGTCTTCTATGAGTGCTGAGGTCATGCAGTGTGTTAAAACTGTATCACAGCCCTATGATGTCTAGAAACAGATGTCTGTGGGGTTTTACCCTTTTAAGTGATTGCTTTAAAAAAAAAAAAGGAAAGGATTTTTACTACTTTGTAGGACATTGGTTTGGCCAGAGGTGTCTGTGCGTGAGAGGGGGAGAAGCAGGAGGGGGCTGTCATGGTTGGGACAGGACCTCAGAACCAGCACCCGAGTGAGCCTCAGGCAGGGATCTTTGCTGCTTTCCACCTTCATCTTCTGACTTTTGGCTGCCTCCAGGTTAGCCTCCTGGGGCTTGTTGGGGGTTATAGACGGCGCAGAGTCCTCTTACCCTCTGAGCTGCAGACTCTCGCCTTGGAAAAGGCAGCAAGTCCTGAGTGACCCAGGGCAGTGAGCAGTAAGTGAAAGCCCTGCAAGATGGGCAAGTACTTCACAAGGGATCACAGCCTGAAAGGCATGAGGTGATTCCATGGAAGCAAATTGGAATTTTTTCTCCTTGTGTCATGTCTGCTCCTGTCCCCAGGGAAAACTGTGGGACAGAAGTCAGCATTTCCTTGTGCGCTTGCATCCTGGGAACGTTCCTCTGGGCTCTCCTGTCTCTGCAGATGATGAATCTGAATTAACAGATGTGTTTTTCTTCCTTCTCTCCGAAGACACTGTTTCCAGCAAACTGCAGAACAACAACGTCTACACCATTGCCAAGAGGAACGTGGAGGGCCAGGACATGCTCTACCAGTCTCTGAAACTCACCAACGGCATCTGGATCTTGGCTGAGCTTCGCATTCAGCCGGGGAACCCAAACTACACGGTGAGGTGTCGGACTGTGGAGGGCACGTGGCGCAGGCTGGGATCTTTCTAACTCGCCTTGCATGCAGAGCAATTTCTCCCTGCTTTGCCTAACGTGCTTGTTTTGGGGGAGATCCTGTTAATTTTTCTGGGAGGTTAGGAATGCCCACTGAACTGGGAAAAAGTGAGAAACAACAGAATTACGCTGCTCTGTTACCAGTGAGCTGGGGTAATGCCCACTCAGCAATGAGCGGTTACTTGCCAAGGTTACCCAGAGATAAAGCCAAGAGACATTAGCGAGAAAGCATTGCCAGAATGCCCTTCCCCCTCTCATAAACAAGGAGAAATTTATGCCCTGCCGCGTTCCAGCAACGGAGACCGGCTGTCTGGATGTCAGAGGCTCTTTGGCCTTGTGCTGGCATCAGCCTATGGCTGGTGGGAAGGTGCGCTTTGTCCTGCATCACGCACTCCTATAGCTGTTCTCTTTGACTTTGCTCCCCTTCTGAGGACCTGTGTGTCTGAGCATCCTGGTATTAGAGGATTTATCTCCTGTTGGAAGCTGTTCCAGGAGTTTCAAGAAAAATGGCCTGGGGACCCGTGGGGTGAAAGCGAGCGTTGGAAGGTGATTTAAAGTGTTTGCACAATGATTGATGCCACAAGCCTGGTCTCAGCCTGATCCGTGCTTTAGAGAGGGGTGACAGCCAAGTTTGTGTCTGTCAGGGCTGAGCAGCAAATCATTAGAAGCCCCCAGGTTTAGTGCTGTGATTTACAACATGAGGGCAAGCAAGTCCCTTGTCTCAGAGTTTGGGGCAATGTTCCCTTCCTTCATGCCTGCAGAGGCACCTACGCTGGTTAAGGAATTTGGGAACCCCACAGTGTGAGTTTGCTTTCATGTACCTCCTCCTGCTTGTAGCAAGTTCTGCAAAGGCAGTTCGGTGTTGGAGACGAAGAAAGCAGTACCCAGGAGAAATATTCTGGGTGACTGTCATCAGCCATGTCCGTGATCTGTCCAACCCATGCTGTAGGTCAGACACTTCCAGTTGCCTTCATGGAGATGGTAGAAAGCTCCTGCCTTCCTTTGCACCACCGCTAACCTCTCCTCTCCTCTCCTCTCCACAGCTCTCCCTGAAATGCCGAGCTCCTGAAGTGTCCCAGTACATCTACCAGGCCTACGATGCCATCTTGAAAAACTAACAGGAGATCAGCCTGTGCCTCACCCTGCAGAAGGAGGGGGGAGAAAAGGGGTCCCCAGATCCTCCTTCACCACTGGCGCAGGGAAAAGCACTCTTAACTGGAAGCAGCTGTATTCATGTGTAGGATTTCAGTCAAAGGCACTGATTAAACAAGGTAGCAATTAGTATCCACGTGCTAATGATGATAGGGAACAAACCCCTTTGATATTTTTAGCGTCCATGGAGTTTGTAACCACTGCTTCGACTACTCCCACGTCCCCCTCGCCCCTCACTCATTGTCCGTTCTTGTGGGCTTCTCCATTTTGTGCCAATGTTCAGTGTTTTCTAAATGGCTTTAGGCGTAGTTAACGATTTTGTAAAATACTGCTCACTGAAAAAAAACAAGCAAAAACCACACGTCGGCTCATTAAAACAAGGCAAAAGTGTCGAAAACATAACACTGCACTTTATATTTTTATACATTTTTTTGAGTTTTTCTATTGTAATTGGCTTAAAGGGAAGGCGATTCCAAGGAAGTATTGGGAGCCCTGCAGGAACGTCGGGCTCTAGCAGGGTGAGCACGGCCTTGGGGAACTAGGAACAGAGCCATCAGTTCGGTCTGTGGAGGCGGATGGAGCCCTAAAGAGAGGGGTTTTTTTATTACACTTGTGCTGGCAGACTCAGCTCTGCTTTTGATGGTGTGTTTTCACTCCAACCATCTCCCTGGCTCATTAGCTGCTGATTTGAGAAGTGAGGCTGCTTTTGCGTGGGGGGGAGCTGCAGGCCTAAACTGATAATGGGACAGCGGTGGATGAAATGAAGGAAACGAGCCCGCTCTCAGAGCAAAAGGCTCTTGCCAGAGCTCCAGGTATGCTCTCTGCATCCTCACCCATTCTCAGCCCCTCTTCTTCTTGTTCTTTCCGTGCCTGCTATGGGCGAACTGCCTTCTCGGCCATCCCCTGAGCTGTGCCACCTTCACCCGGCGCTGCGCTAACCCCCGGCAATCCCCGAGGCTCCCAGTGGTAAATCCAAACGTGGCAGTGCTGCTTCGCTGCCGGGGCTACAGGCATCAGCTGTGCCCCTACGGAGAGGGGCTGCTGCTGGCAGTGTCCCGGGGTGCCGTGGGGAGTGGAGCAGCTCTCGCTGTTCCCGTGCTGTCCCCCAAAACCCAGGCTCTGGCATGATGGGAGATGGTTGGGCTTGGTGGTGTTTGCACCCTGCCTGCCTGGGGGCTTCAGGTCCCGGCTGGGCTGAGTCGAGCAGATCGTGGAAGTGTTTCTTCCATTTGCAGCTTGGCTCTTTGTGCCCAGAGGTGCACGATAACAAGGGCCAGTTGGGTTCCTGCTCTCACCCCCCGTCCTGAGCAGCCCCATGTCCTGGCCCCTCTTTTCCAACGTGTCCTTAGGGCCAGGACTGCTTTCCTTTCCAGTCCATGGCTGTGGACTTGCCACATAGCAACCACTAAGTGCTGCAACAGCAGTGAAAGCAAAGCCTCTTGCATGTCCTTGCTCCATCCATAGCTTGTCCTGCTTAAACCAAGCCACTAGCCAGAACGGCTTCGCCCTCCCCAGCATGCTTTGACACCATCTCCTCCCCAGCGAGCAAAGCTCTTACGCATAGCAACCCCCATGTTGTCTTTTTAGATGCCGCATTCAAAGTCAATAAATGTTTTACGGTGGGAGATGGTTCATCAGGGCTTTGGCACTGTCTGCAACCAAGAAGCCAGTGCTGGGAAAAGGTCACAATGCCCTGGAAGAGACTCCAGCAGGGCACGGGAGCTGCAGGACCCTGAGGAAGGTGGTGTCCCTTGTAGGAACCCCTGTGCTCTGGCTGGGGAAAAAGTGGGGCAGAGCTGGAGCAATGCAGCCCTTGAGCCCTGCCCACATGTGCTGGGAGGTGATTTGCTCCAAGCCCTGCGGGTGCACTGCAAAAATCATTAATAGAGCAATTAAGGAAGCACCAGTGGCACTGCGTGTGATGCTGTGTCGGGGCAGGGAAGAGATGGTAGAGGGTCAGGAACAAACACTTAAGCCTTCTCCACTAAACAGCCAGTGTAGCTTCGACGTGGGGAGGGGTTGCTGAGCACCCCCTTCTCTTGCCAAATTTCTTCCCAGCTTTTTGGGCGCGTGGGTGTCTGCGCTGCAGGGCAGAGCCTGGGCTTGGTCGGTGGCGTTTCGCCCTCCTCTCCCACCGCGCCGCTCGTTCGAGTCGCGTAGTTGTGTTGCTCTTCAGGCTTTACCTGCCGTCCGTGTCAATAAACTCATTTCCACGATGCTGTGGCTGCGTGTGGCTCTGTGGGGCTGGGGAGAGGACACGATTCCCCTGCTTTTGGCCCTGCCCATGGGAGCAGGCAGGGCTGAAGGCTGGATTTGGTGGGAAGGAGGCTGTTTGCTGACCGGGAGCCTTTCGTCGTCTTTTCACCAGCCACTTCTGTTCTACAGTGGAGACTCCCCGAAATAGGGGCTTGCAGGGCGAGGAGGTGGCAAGCATCCTCGGTCCTCTGGCTGCTGCTCTTCTCATCTCAAAGGGCAGCAAGAAAAGGGCCCTGGCTTGCAGGGGGCACTGGCACCTTGGCATGGACAGCCCCTGATGAGGAGCGGAAGATGGATGTGCCCATGTAGCCCTTTCTGGGCCCCAGATGGGCTGTGTGTAATGTGACCTCCTTTCCCTGTGGTGAAATGAAAAAATCGTGTGAGTCAGTGATGCATTTGCATTGCTCTGGAGTGGTGCTGGCATTTTCCAGAGGGCTTTGCTATCGCTGGTCCTGTCTAGGGCAGGATGGGTTGGGCTGCAAAACCTCTGTACCAGGCCAGAGCCAAGCTCAGGCGGCCCCAGACTCAGCCCTTGAAGTGGCCAGAAATGCAACAACACAAGAAGCAGGTTTGGGAGGTGCTGCTCTTGAGCAGAGCAACTCTATCCCTCGCCCCTGCCCGGCCTTGGCTTAGTGGCACTCAGAGGTTGGGTAACTTCCACCCTCCGAGGACCTGGGGCGGCAGGTACCGTATCAGCCCATGATGCTCTGCACCGGGATGTTTTTGTGGTAGAAGCTGGTGTACATGTCTAGTAGCAACAGTCACAGGCTGTTTTGGGGTCGCTGATGTTGCTGTTGTGTCCCTTCATGCATCCCTGGTGTGCCTGGGGTGGGCTGCCTGCCCAGCTGTTGGGGATGGGACGGGATGGGACGGGACGGGATGGTGGTTCCCTGCTGTGGGTCTGCTCTTGCCATGGTGCTGGGGGTGAGCCTGGTGCAGCATTTGGCCCAACAGGAACAAAAGCTGCTGCAAAGTGCTCAGGGTTCTGCCATGTCAGCTGCTGTCCTCTTCATGTCCCAAGGTTTCTCCCTCCCTCCCCATTCTGCCAGGGGCTCCTCGGGGAGAGACTGGTCTTTCCTGCTGCTCTGGATCCCACAGGCACACTCATGCCCCATAAACGGGGACACGCCAACCCCGGGCCATGCTGTACCTTGCAAACTGGGTTTGCTTCATTAGCATCGTTAGCTCTGGTGCTGGGAGCTCAGGGGACACAGGTGATGCTTCCTGGGCTGGGAGCTGCCACAGGGGTGGACGGTCCCCACAGCCTTCCCCGTTCCTGAGGCCCACATTGTGGGGCAGGGATCTCCCGGGTTGCTCCTTGCTGCTCTGGCTGGAGATGGGGCCAGCCTTGCTGTGCTGGGTGGGCTCCCCAAAATCCCTGCTGCTCCTGCCGGCCTCGCACACGTCCTGCTCCGTGCCAGTGCATGTGCTAAGGGCCAGCATCGGGTGACGGCAGGTCCCCAAGCTCACAGTGCAGCGTGGGGAGAGGCAGGGACTTGCCCGAGGATTTGGAGGCTATGGCAGCGGCGGGGGCTGACCGCAGCCCCCCGAGCCATCAGCTCTGCCTGTCCCCTGCTGCCGCCTGCATGCCAGGACACGGGAGCTCTTTGACAGATGATTTTAGGTTTGCGTTGGTCTCCTGTCGCTGAGGCTGGGATAAGCCTCCCAGCCAGTGGGGACGTGCCAGGATCCAGCCCCGCTCCCCTCCCCCCTCCCTCGTATATTAAATTTCACAAATAAAACTGCAAGTGAAGAGCATCTTGGAGGGAACTGCTAAAAATAGCCCTGAGGCTGGAGCCTGAATTGTGCAGGAGTTCATGTGCAGCCACGATCCCTGCCCTCTCCCAGAAATGATCCAGGGCTCAGGGCTGCTTTATGGCGATGCGGGGAAGGGGAGCTGGGGGGCTGTGGAAGAAGAGCAGCATCTAGGGCTGGTAATAACCCCCAGGGACACTAAATATTTCCCTAGCTGCCAGCATCAGGCAGCTCTGCAGGGAAATAAGTCCCAAATCTCTGAAAGCCTGGGTGTAATGTGAGACATAGAAAAGGGGCTCAGACTCCCTTTGCCTGGTGCTGATCTCAGCCCCAGCCTTGGTGCGGAGTGGCACAAAGGCTGTCCCACATTTTGCCAGCTGCCCTTGTCCCCCTGAGCCGTGGGGCTGTGGCTGCCATCCCCTTTTCCCCCAGGAAGGACATGGCAATGTGTTTCCACTTGTACCCCCTCCTCACCCTGGAGAGGAGCCCCTGGAGATGATGTTTTTCCCGGCCAAAGGTGCTGACAAGGCTCAGGGGAGCCTGGCCATGCTGTGGCTGGTGCTTGGACTCAGCCAAGCCTACGTGATCGCAGCCAGACCCACAGAGACACCCCGGTGCTCTGTCACGGTGAGCTGGAGCAGGGTTCGGGGTCTGCTTCGAGGAGCAGTGAATTGCGGGGAGTCCATCGGCAGCGTGTCGTGGGGGCCTGGACCACGCTCCCTGGAGATGCGACCAGCATCTTCCTTGCTATCTAGCGCACAGGTAAGTGCTCGGTGCAGGGTGTCCCAAAAATGCAGACACTGCAACAGAAATGTCCCTCCCTTGGTGGGGCCTGGCACCACCCTGGACTCAGAGCACCCCTTGGTCACAGCGGGCACAGAGAAGCCCCCAGCCCTGCCAGCTGGACCAGGGGCTGGCACAGCAAAGAGGTGAAGTGATGTGCCCAGGAGCGTACGGAGCAGCAGCGTCAGAGGAGGGAAAGGCTCCCTGGGAGGGGTCCTGCCCTCCTCCCCCAAAGCAGTCTGGCCTCAGGGGGCTCCCACGGGGTGGGCACGGTGGCACAGGTGCTGCTGGGCGCCGGGGAGGGAAGGGGTGACGGTATTGCACCCAGCACACTGCAGGGGGGACATGGGAGGGTCTTTTCCCATCGGCACCTCCCCAGAGCCCCGGGAGAAGCCGCTGTCCCTGCTGGCTTCCTGCGACTCGGTCTGGGCATTCCCTGCCTCCTTTCCCGGGCGCTGCCTCCTTCCCTGCCCGGGCACTGCCTGCATCCCTCTCCGGGCATCCCCTGCATCCCCGCCTGGGCAGAGCCTCCTTCCCTCCCCGGGCACTGCCTGCATCACTCCCGGGCATCACCGCCCGCATCCCCGCCTGAGCAGCGCCTGCCTCCCTCCCCAGGCGCTGCCTGCCTCACTGCCTGGGCATTCCCTGCATCCCTCCCCGGGCGCTGCCTCCATTCCCCCCCGGGCGCTGCCTGCCTCCCTGCCTGAGCAGCGCCCGGCTGCCCCCATCCC
>VYZW01041832.1:4754-25291 GCA_013401315.1 Balaeniceps rex
ATCATAAATAGAAAGCTTTCTGTTTGTGTGTGGAAAGCATCAGTTGTGTTCAGTGCCTGATCATTGTCCGCATAAATTTGATTACCTTTGACAAGCAAACTTTGCTTTTCTTAGAAAGAAATACAAAGTGATGAATGTTTTTTAACATCTGTGTTCAGTAAAGCTTAATTTAGTGGATAAGTGGTTTAAGCTTAAAATTCTGTTTCAGGAATGCATTTCACTCTCAGTAAATAAAGTTAAATCTACCCATGAAGTCTCTTATAACTGAATACTCAGTTTCGTGTGCCTGTGCACATGTACAACTATTCATCACAGGACCTGCATGAAAACTAAAACTGAATCAAGCCTGGATCTGTGAAGACAAGGCGACATGGAGGCTTCTTACTCCTGCATTAGAGTCGTGGTTGTGCCACGACTAGGAACAGAAGGGGTTGCACTGCCTGCTCTTTGGGTACTTTTTAAATCCTTGTGCCAACCAAATGGGAAGCAAAGGGTGTACATTATGATTTCTTTCTTGCAATATCTCTTAAGTTCGGTTGTGATCCTTCTATTAAGGTTTTTTTTTCTTTGTTTACTTCTCTTTTTTCTTATCTACAGATGTTGCTGCTATGTAGTCAGCCTGTATGAGCAGGTGTTCGTTTCGTTGTCGCACTGTTGGTTTCTTTCACAGTTGAGTTCTTGAAGGTGTGCTCCAGAATTGCATAAGCTGGTGCATTAGCTGGTGTTATGCTGGTTTGGAGCCTTTATATGGCCAGAAGGAATAGGAAGCAGTTTCTCAATTCCCAGCTGTTTTGAGCAGTCAGCAGGGGCCTCATGAAGGAATTAATTTTCTTTCCCACATGGTTTCTTTTTTGGACTGGCATCACTCTTTATCTCAGCTAACTGAATGCTGGTTTGAAAAGATTGTTTTATCTCTGAAAGAGTCAGTATGGAAATTCTGTTCAGCTGTCAAAAATGATGATGTCTAAGCAGGTATCTCCTCCCAGTCTTCTCTTAAAATTTCTTGGGGGAAAAAAATGTGGTCGTGTGGAGTATAATGATACAGTGTAGCTGAGGTTTCTGTGGGAAGAAGAGTCCTCTGGTAAACACAATTTAGTGAAAAAGGAAGGATTTCCTAATATATCTGCTTGTACAAATAAATGACACAGCCTTGCTGATGTCAAAAGCTTCTGTAAGATACAGTAATACTCCTGATTCCTGTACTTTTCTGCTATTCTATTCTAGAGACAGAATTTTAGTTAATACTGTTTTATGACAGGAACAAGTCTGAAGCCTAGATAATGAAGTTGTAAGTACTTGAGGTGTGTGCATAGAGGAGGAGGACACTGTTCTGCAAGAACCTGTATGGACCAAGGGGATTCCCGCTGAATGTGTTTGTGCAAGGTGGAGAGGGGAGAAAACTTATTCACTGTTGCAGAAAGATGAACAAAAACTTACGCAGCTCTACAGAAATGTACACAGCAATAGTTGTCAAGCATTTTTATGACGTGGATGATACATTTGTGTTATTCATAGTAAGTTAGAGAATAACATAGTGGTAGTTACTCAGATGGGCTTTTGTGTTTAGAAGCTACATATTCCAGTTCCATAGTGGTGTGAGGATGGAGGAGGCACCTGCTTCTGCACGTCCTTGTAGTCTAGTGTAATTAACGTGACGGCTCAGGAGGGAGGAGGAGTCTGGAATTCAGAGTTGTTTGGTGGAGACAGTCTGACTAAATTTATACTGCTAAACAGAGCAAGACCTGGGTGTGAGCTCAACCACTGCGCTGCTGATAGAGCCTATGGATTAATTATTAGCAAGGTTTTCTGGCATGGTTTTGGTTCATGCTACATAGTGCTCTCCTGTATCATACCTGGGGACTGTTTGAGGAATAATGTGCCAGGAACCAGTTCTCGCATGTAGTATGAACATCACAGCACCAGGTTTGGCTGCCTGTGTAGTGCTATGAGGACATTACTAGTCTTTGCTAGCTCAGGAACAGCTGCATGCCCTTAATCAACACGCTGGGGTGTGCAACACAGACCTAGGTTTCATGCCATGAAAACACCGCTTTGGGCTGTAGTTCAGCCCTCGTATTGTTGCAGATGCTTTTAACTGGGGGGGAGCCTGTAGATTATTATTTCTTAGGGACACCACATGGGACATGGAGGAGACCCACAGTCAAGTGCTTTGGAGTGTGGATGTGGTGACCCTGTCACTTGGCTTTGGAGCCATGGAGTAGTTTCTGGCTTGTCTGCCTCCACTTACTCTTTTCTTAGTGGAAGCTGTCAGGCCCATTCTGCTGGTAAACTCGCCAACAAGGGCCTCTCCTTTCTTTTCTTGGAACCACCACCTGGTAGAGGTGGGCAGGATGGTTCACTGTTTTAAACTGGTTCCATTCAAGAAGCTGTTTTTATCACTAGTTATGTTTCTAGTACATAGTGTGCAAACCACTGTGTAGACAAGTCAACGAGCAGCTGAGCTTTCTAAGGTGAGGTTGAAAAAGTTACAATGATCTGTAGAGTGTGGGACAAATCCTATCAAAAATAATTTGGAGAAATTTCTGTTTTGTCTGTTTGTGTGTCTGGGCACAGGCTAGTGTATTTTGAAGGGGCTATGCACATAGCTCTGTGCAGGATTTTATGCTTACACTTGGTATAAAGTACTTCAGCAAATTCTGTTTGTGTTTTCACTGTCATCATCTCTTCTGTGGGTTCCATATTGTGATCTAGCTCTTCTGTGACTCAAGATCCTCACAATACTATCTTAATTTGTCTGAGCCGTTAAGGTTCATGCCCATCTGAATTCTATCTTTTTAAAAATGCTCTCCTGTTTCAGCATCAAGTCATGTGGTTTAGATCCTTTACTTTTTCCTTATGTGTTGGAGGTGTTCTTCAAGTTTCTGGCAATGGTGTTGATTCTTTATTTTTTTTTTTTATGTATGACTGACACATTGAATTTGGGAGCTTTGTGCAAGTATTTCCAAGTTCCCTTTCTTTTCAGGGAATTTTAGGAAGCCTACATTTTCAGTTTACAACTATGCAGCACTGATCCATGAAGATCATATGTTGGAAATAATCACTGTCTTTCTGATCATTTTTCCAGCTTTGCTCTGTCAGTGAGTCACCTGAGATCTAGTCAGGTTTTGTCAGTCTGATCTAATCAGCTCCTTCGAAGCTTTTGTTCTGAGTGCCTAACTGCTTGTCCTTAACTCTTGTTCTGGCTCGTTGGTGTTGAATATTGCTTGGGTATAGAAGTGGAGAATAACGAATAAAGAAAAAACTCCGTTCATATATTTTAGTGAGTATTTCTGGTGTCCTTATTTTTGGGGCCTGTTTTCTTCTTGATGACACTTGACTTCACTGAGAGTTGCTTGTTTTACCTGCAGGTATTTCTTTAATTTTTTTCCTCTTGCCTGATGTCCTTGATAGATTTCTTTATAGGTAGGAATTGAGGATACTTACCTTCCTGTTAGAAGTCTGATTTAATTCCCTAGATGTTCTTGCAGTGTTTTTCCACGGCCTTCTGGCTCTATGTACGGGGAGATGAGTCATAATTTCTTTGGTTTCACAGGAATAATGCATATCACTTGCACCCAGGTGTTTTAGCACGTCTATGTTCTTGTTTGAAGTCCTTATTAATTACAGGTAGTAGATGAGGCTGTAAAAAAAAAATAAGGTTCACTTAAGTAAGTGAACGGAAGTGAGGACACTTAACTTTTCCCTGACTGAAACTTGTTTGTCCAATCTGGTTTTTTTGTGGGGTTGTTTTTTTGGTTTTTTTTGTTTTTTTTTTTTTAAAATTTCTTCCCCACTCCTTTGGGGTGTAGCTCACTAAACAGGCTGATCACTAGCTAGAAATAATATTTTCACTGTATTTCTTTCATTTTGTCTCATGTTGGTGTCTCCTTTTTCTGAGCAAATTTTCATCTGTAATTAATAATTTGGTTTATTTTGCTTTACAAGTTATAGGTAATAATTTTGAAACCTCTAGGACATTCTAAACATACTATAGTCTTAAATCAGATGACTATGTTTGTCAATCAACAAGAAAACAATATGCTACAATCTAACAGGAGAAACTATTATATAAAAATACTTACATGTAAGTATGTAATATAAATATAAAGTTCTTTCCAACCTTAACCATTCTGTAATTCTCTGTTATTAACATCTATTTTAAAGCTGATGAAGAGATACTGGTGGACTATAAGAACTAATAAACTTTAAAGTCCTCCATTTGTTTGTATAAAAATACAAATAGGTCTGTAAACCATATTGGCCAAGAAGTAGCCCAAAAGTTCAGGCATTAGATTTAGTTCATATTGGTTTTTAGGGAAAGAACCACCATGAACTTACATATTCTAATGAGTTTTTCTTCATACAAAACATTCATACCTTTGCAACTATGGGATTATGTAAGAGCAGATAAAAAACCTTATGTTAAGATTTTTAAATTATATTAACATGATATGAAATAAGTCTGACCTAAAGTTATGCCACAGTTTAATAATTAGTGTACCAAAATATTTGATTTTTTCCTTCACAATTGGACAGCTAATTATTAGTTGGAATAGCTGGATTTTATCCTGTGAAGTAATTAAGGACAGAGAATGAGTGTACTACAGAATACTTTTGGGAACGTGGTGCAAATATATTTCAGTAGGTCGGGATAGAATGAACATCTGTGCAGCAGACTTCGACGTTGCTGCCCATGCTGCAGCTTGGCTGGTGCTTCTTCGAGGCACTCGAGCACCTTTGAACCATGCTTCCCACTCGGCTGGGCTCAGAAAGGGGCATGCCTGTGTCTGCGGGGTGCGGTGCCCAGGCAGGCTGCGTGTAAGAACGTTTTGAGTCACTCTGCAGGAGCCAGACGAGGCCGGCGCTGAGCCAGAGCTCATAGGTACCCTTGGATCCTGGCGGATTTTGGGAAGAGGCGTTCTTTGCATGGTTGTCTTCATTGCTCCTGATCTCTGGAAAAGCAAAACCAGCATGTGAACAGGCTCTGCGCATGTGTATATTGGATGTGAGTACTTCATTGAGGCTGCTCTGTCAGGTAGAGAGAACTGCAATGGTTTCACCTAGGACATCATTCATCCACAGTCCAGAAACACACACACATCACGCAGAATGACGTGTTTTCAGACTTCCCTTTTGAAAAAATAAATTGAATAGCTTTTCTCCCCAAAGGGCTGGATAGTCAAGAGGTAGAAGAGGCTGCTTGGAACCTGTCTGAGATGCATAGATTTCATATGGGCTGCATTGAAAAGGCCTGGGAAATTCAAAGTCAGTCTAGGGAACTGGTAACTTGTGATGCTATCCTAATTTATTTTTAGGTTACTCTACAGCTGGAGAGCTGTCTTCTCTTTGGATCTTCCCATTTGGTCTGTCTCTCTTTCTGTCTCTCAATAAAAAAATATAGACAGATGATCTAACAGATTACTTACTGAACTTATCTTTCTATTTTCTCTCATGGCTTCCTTCTTAAAGAAAGCAGAACCAACGGAAGAGGTTGTTCTGTATTGCTGATCTGGAATTAGGTGTGTGGGTGCCACAATACCAAAATAGTTCTGGCAGTTGAATTTTAGTCTCCAGAATATAGGAGTGCCTTTTTCCTGCTCTAAGTTTTATTCTGTTATGTGTTATTCATCATGGCATGTTTTAAAAAGATCAGTTGGATGTAAATTAAACAAGGCTCTCTTAAAATGTGTTGGTTCCAACTTGACAGAGTACGAATCAAAGGAAGATCAAAATACAAAAATTTTTGTCAGTCTATTTAAGAACAGTAGGTCAGCTTTTGTTTTTGTTAAATCTTACCAGGCTCTTGTTACCAGTTCATTTTGTAACTGATTAGTAGGTGGTGATAACTTCATGCTTTCTTAACAGTTTTAGAAGTAAAAACTCATTTTTAGAATGACTGCTTATAAAAGAGATTTATTGGGTGAGTAAAGAGTGTTTAAGGTCATCTCTAGGAAATCCACACCAGGAAAAAATAAAATGTAATGAATCGCGGAAATAGGCATAAAATCTTGGCAGCCAGCATAATAAAGGGAGGGAGCCTGGGGTGTTTTTGTACGTACAAGTATTCTCTCCAAGTAGAGATCTAGAAAGTGCACAGCTGCCAGAGGTGCAAGCAGTTGAGTGATATAATTGCTGCTTTAAGAAACTTGGAAGCACCTTAGAGTACTTCTGGAAAGAATGGTTGCAGTGGAGATTCCACACCCCCCGCCCCCAGCAGTGAAAGCATTTCCATTCAAAGTTGAATTGGTGTTACATTCCATGAAAAGCATCTCTAGAAATTTTCAAATGGTTTAGAGTCAGGAATGGAAGGTAAATTGTACCTCCATGACTCTTGCTCCTAAGAGATGCTTTTCTCTTGGCGAATTTCAATGCCTTTCAGTTGTCAAGCATTCAGATGTTATCCACTTTAATATCTGAATGAAATTTTGTCTGCATTGCAGAAGATATTTCCTTGGAAAAGGCAATGTAAAGTCGTACTGAATGTAAGAAGAAAGTAGATGTAGTTAATCAAGATGTGACTCATGAAGGAGATTGGAGTTAACTTGGTTGGCTGGATGGAGATAGAATCTACCTGCTCCTTGATATGTAAAAAGGCAAGAAACCCCAGCAGTAGACCTTCCTCCATGTAGTGAAGTTGTATCTGCTCACGTCTTGAAGAACGTATAGGAAACTTTGTAGGAAGCCCATATTTAGATTGCATATGAAAAAATAAATTGTTTTTATGGCCTAATTTCAGTCAAATTTAACCTTGCGTGTTACAGGAATATCATTATGTAGTCATGATTTACACTAGTGTATAGTCAAATTCTAAAACACTGCATGTATTCTACATGCCAGTATATATACCAGTGTACCCTAGCAGCCTGATTTGATCCAGGCAATTTGCTTTAGTTGTTTGCGAAACTTTCAAGTAGTCTTTCAGGGGATTCCAGTGAACCGTTTTCATAGTCCAGCTGACTCCAGAGTTTGTATGTGTTTAAAAACAATGTTTGTTAGTGCATTTTAACTAGTGAATTTGTAATGGTAGGGTTGGTTTAGCATCTGGAAATCTTTGTCAGACACTTGTAAACACAGACAATTCTATTTATTTAAAGCCTGATGACCAGCTTGTTTATGTAATCTCCGTATTGGCCAGATGAAATACCAAGATATGAGCCAGGAGCAGAGAGGGGAGTTAGCAAAGTTGCTTACATCCTAGTTTGACAGAAATTTAACTGGCAGTAAATGGTTTTATTAACGGAAATGGTCTCAGCTGCCTTTTCTGCCCTTACACATTCTCTTTCTCTCGTGCAGCAGGTGTGTGTGTGTTAGGCTGTGTGGTGAATCAGACGAAGGAGCTCATGTGGAATGAGACAAATCTTTGCTTTTTCCTTGGTGATTTTCACTTAGATCACACCCTGTTGTGCATTAATACATGGCTGTACAAACATTTTTGTAGACACGAGGAAAAGGGCGCGTGACCAGTTTTCTGGAGCAATGCTGATGTATGTCAGTCTGCACTGTTCTTGAACTCCCACTTGAGATGGAGCAAGAGCAAGACTACTTGATTATATAATTTATAGCAGTAATATATACTGTTAAAAGGTAATGCAAGCTGCCAGAGATTACATGCAAGAAGTAAAAGTAATTTTAAAGCTGTGTTTTGAATTGATTGCTTTTCCATTCAGGATTTCCACAGGCAGTAAAGGGAATTCATTTTTTAAAGGGAGACGTTCAAATAAACTGATCTCTTCATTGCTCATAAACAATTATTTTGATGAATCATTCCTTTTTATAGTAATTACTAGATAATTTTATAATTTACTAGTAATTTATAGTAATTACTATGTATTTTAAACATGGGTTAAAATTCAAAGTTTGTTAAAGAATATAAGCAAGATTTATAAATTAGTATTTATATACACGCCTAATCATCTGCTTTTAGGTTAATTCTTTGCAGAACAGGAATATTCCTCCTTTCTCCTTCCCCTTCTTCATTTTCTGCCAACCTTTTCTTCTCCAGAAGTGGTGGAGGACACAAGATCTTAAATTATAAGACAGGTTTGCCTCATTTTAAGATCTTTTGAATAGTTTGAAAGCTTAGATTAATTTTTGATTAATAGACACATAAAGCTGTTTGTAGTATAACTGCATATATTCCTGTTCCCAGCAACTTTTGGATAAATAACACACACGAAATAAATTTCATAACATGAGAACGGAGTTAAATAACATTTTCCTGGTGCTTGCATCATCACCTTAAAGAATGATGGGTTTGCATTTACATTAGAGATTCCAAAATAATAAAAGTCACTGTTTACCAAATCTGCAGTTTTAATTTGGTTATCAGAGGAGATTGTTTTTATGCATCAGATGTGCATTTTTAACTTTTTGTTCATAGTTAGTTTTAAATACAAAAATAAAAACCACTAATACTTGCTGTAGAAACATCTGTTACAAAGGGTTAGTTAATTGTGTTTTTAGTTTTAACAGCTGTCATTTGTAGCAAATGAGAGTATTTGCCATGTACTTTGTCCCTGAGCATTTGTTTGCTTTCCCAGTTTTCTTTTTCTGAAGAACTGGCTTTTCTGAATAGTACTGCCAAACTTTTAGAAGTCTCCTTTTGAGGTAAATGTACAGGTCTATGTATATAAATTGCTTTACAGCTTATATTTGCATTTACTATATGAAAAGGTCTTAGCAAATTTGAAGGTGTACCATGCATACATTGCATCCCTGTGGTGTCTAGAGTGGAAAACAAGCATCCAAGCTCCAGAGATTTCTTTGTACAAGGGTATGTGTGCTTCACTAGACTCTAGTGTCCCGTGCAAATTCTCCCTTTCTTGTGAATTCTGCCTTTCACTGTAAGCAGAGCCTTACATTCACCAGGAAGTATGGCCATAATCTCAAGGCTTCAGCATTTTCCTAAAAGCAGCTTTTTAAAAAATAAGAACTGAGGAATCGTAGAGCCCAGAGTTCCTACTTTATTGGCAAGAGTTGTATCTACAGTCAGGCAAAATTTTTGACCCAGTCACCTACGTGTGTCTCTTTCTCCATCCAAGTTTAAAAAGAGAGTTGAACCACTTGTCTATGGCTGATGGGACAACCAGGATGTTTCTGAGACCTCACCATGAGCTGTGACTGATGTTACTGATATGGCATTTCAGTTTTCATATACAGTGAATATGTGTCTTAATGTGTTAGATGAAACTACTTGAATCTCTTCACTTAAGTCACAGTCAAATCACCTTGTCAGTCATTGCTGACTGTCTTAAAGCTAAAAATCAGGCTGCTACAGTCCTCTGTATATAAAAGTTCAGATGGGCAAATCCCTAGATAACAATATTAGAGGGCAGAATGAAATCCTTTGAAGCTGTCAGATGTTAGGTATATGTTCACTTAAACTTACTAAGCTGAGAGAAAAATGCAGATGGAAAACTCAGACGAGCAGAGCAAAAACACAGAATTATTACAGCTGGAAGGGATCTCAGGAAGTCTCTAGTCCAACCCCTGTGGACAAAGCAGGGTCAACTGTAGCAAATTGCTCAGGACTGTGGCCAGTTGTGTTTTTATTATCTCCATGGATAGAAACTCCATAACCTCTCTAGGCAACTTGCTCTAGTGTTTAATCTCACAGTAAAAAAGTATTTTCTTACATTTAAGTTGAATTTCCTGCATTTCAGTTTCTGTCTGTTGCCTCTCATCCTTTCTCTGGGCACAATGGAGTATGGTCCGTTGCCTCTCATCCTTTCTCTGGGCACAATGGAGTATGGCTCCATCTTCTTTACCCCATCAGGTGTTTATACACACTGGCGAGATACCTCCTGAGTATTCTCTTCTCCAGGCTGAACATTCCTGGTACCCTTAGCTTCTCCTCATGTGTCACATGCTCCAAACCTTTAATCATCTGTGTGGCCCTTTGTTGGAGTCTCTCCAGTATGTGTTCTCATACTGAGAAGCCCAAAGCTGGACCCAGCACTCTAGCTGTGGTCTCACCAGGGCTGAGCAGAGGGGAAAGATCACCTTCCTTGACATGCTGGCAGCACATCCAGAGGATGCCATTGGCCTTTGTTGCTGCAAGGGCACATTGATGGCTCATGTTCAGCTTGGTGTCCACCAGGACACCCAGGTCCTTTTCTGCCAGGCATCTTTCCAGCCGGTCCACGGCATGTGCTGTACTTGGGATTATTCCTCCCCAGGTGCAAGACTTCGCATTTCCCTTTTTTTGAACTTCATGAGGTTTCTGTTGGGCTGTTTTCCAGTCTGTCAGTGTCCCTCTGCATGGCAGCACAGCCATCTGATGTATTATTAACTGCTCATCCAAGTTTTGTGTAGTCTGTGAACTTGCTGAGGGTGCATTTTGTCCCATCATCCGGGTCATTAATGAAGATGTTAAACAGTACTGGCCCCTGTATCAACCCCTGCTAGTGACTGGCATCCAGTTGGACCTCGTGCTGCTGTTCATAACCCTTTGAGCCTGGTAGTCCCGTCAGTTTTCATTGCACCTCACAGTCTACTTACCTGGACCATATTTCAGCAGTTTGCCTTATACACATGTTATGTGGGAAGGTGTTGAAAGCCTTGTTAAAATAGAGATAAACATCATCTGCTCTCCATTCATCCACTGAGCCAGTCATCTCCTTGTAGAAGGCTGTCAGGTCAGTCAGGCATGATTTCCCCTTCATATATCCATGCTGATTTCACTTTCTTGTCCTTCAGGATTTATTCCATCACCTACTCAGGGACTGAGGTAAGGACTGGCCTGTAGTTTCCTGGATCTTCCTTCCTGAAGATAGGGGTGACATTTACTTCCTTCCAGTCCTCAGAAACCTCCCCCTACTGCCATGACCTTTCAAAGATAATGTAGCCTTAGTAAACTTTAAAAATAGCATTGGTACTATTTAAAATTCTATTTCCTTGCCCTTTTGGAGGTGAAATTAGGTTGCTGTTTCATAGCTGTGAATTGCTACTTTTCAGATGCTGTCATCAGTGATAAAATAGTTACCAGTGTTAAAACAGCAATTTTACACCACTTTGTGGGTTTCTTCAAATAATTCCCATGACTTAACTTTGTTGAATATTGTTCTGCTTGTATTAGGGAAAGTGTAGCACATATTGCAGAAGTTGAAACTGCTTCATAAAATAAAATGCACTTTAAGATCAAGTTTTCTTTCTGTAATACAAATTTTTTGTCAACTTTATTTTCTATAATATTCTTTTCATCCTATTTTTTATCTTGTTTATTTACTTAGACATTAACACACTGATCAGTTAAGGTAGTGTAATGTTTTTTAGGATTTTCAGAGCGGATGGAATTTCTCTTGCATCTTGTTTTGAGAACTCATTTATTCCTTTGTCTGCAATTAGTGTCATAAACAGACAGAATTTCATGCTTTGCCAATATTTTTTCCAGTAAAGACAATTGTTCAGTTCATTAAGTCCTTAAGTATTCTTTCCTGACTTTTTACCTAATATTTGCTGATGCTGGGGGGGAGTTCTGTCTGTGACTAATAAAATAATTGGTTCATGTTCTTCTTACAACATCCAAAAAAATATTTGTGGACTTACTCTGTCTAATCTGAGCCATCACTTACCAGTTGAAACATGTCTTAAGTTTTCTATGTGATCAGACTGGTATTGGGAAGCTACAAGCATAGCGTTATTGATGCAAATATATTGTTTCAGGTTTTCATATTTGTATATAATGCATCGATGTTTTTTTTCAGGGATTGTGTAAGAATAAATGAGCCCTTTTCCCAACTGTTCTTTTTGTTTCCATTTCCATCTTTACAGAGCCAGAATAAAAGCATAATGGATTTTTTTCAAATTAAAAAAAATAACCAAACTCAACAAAAAAACCCAAACCAAAATGTAATCCTAGTGGAAACATCTTCTTACTGCATTGTGGGGATCTGAAAAGTAATGAAATTCTTTACCTTAAGCTAGAAAAAAATTTGATGAGACTTGTAATCTGCAAGTAGTCCACATACGTATCTTTAAAGGGCCAGATGCATAGCTTTTGCACCGTTGAACTCATATTTAAAATGTGCACTGTTATTTAACATACGTTCTGTTTCTTACTATTTCAGTTGTTAAGATAACTTCCAAAGCCATAGGCAAAGGAGATGCAGTGTATTCTTTAAAGCTTGTGGTCAGAATTCATTAAGCCTCTGCAAGTGCTTAGAAAGCAATGATCAAAAATTAACTTATAAGCTTGACAAGTCACTGTCTGACATTTGAGTGCATGAAATGTTCACGTACAGACATCTAGCCTACCTACTTAACAGCAAGTGCCAGGAGAAGACCACTTCAGTTAGCCTGAGAGAAACTGAGGTGAGCCAGGTTGCAACACCTGGGTTAACATGGCAAAAAGCATACCTGTAGTTACCATGACCCAGCTGATATGTAATAAATTGATTTGGGTCTCAACCCTGTACTACTTGCTGGCTTCAGTTTTTGTTCCGTCCAGAAGGACAGCAGTGGTGCTGCAGAATCAGAACAGTTTTGCTCTGCTGCTCTTGGACAAGTAGATGGACAGCTATCAAAGTGCACAAGCATTTCTGTATTAGTAGTGATAGTGAAGGCGTATTGGTGGCAGGATGTATGCCGTTCTGGTAAGCTGCATGTTCTGGATGCTGGAGGATGGAGTAAGTGCATCCAGTTTTAAGATGTAACCAGAAGCTGTTGTTTAAGGGTTCTGAGCTGATGTTCAGAAGCAGTAACACAGTGACAATAATCCTGGTATTCTGTCTATTCCTGATAGCAAAATAGTGCAAAACTGAGTTGTACAGCAGCTGTTTGAGGCATGGGCCTCCTGCTCTGAACTGCAGGCTTCATTTTCTATGGAGTGATAAAGTATTTTGGAAGTATAAATACAAGAAAAATGTTAATTAGTTTTTCCTTTCTGTTTCTTTTAGGACTCCTCCAGGATGGTTTCAAGCAGGTATAAAAGGTATGAGATCTTTGTACACAACGCACTTCTTTACATATATAGTTCTGCCAGAAATAAAGCTGATTAAATGGGTGTTTGTAGTAGAGGCCATCATACTACTACTGTAGATATATGGCCTGATTTCGGGGTAAGGACCTGAGAGATGCAGCAAACTTATTCAAACCCCTCTATTAGGTTACTATATTAAAATAAATTCAGCTAGTATTTTGCTGGGTCTTACTAGTGCAGCACAGTTTCCCAAGCAAACGTCTTATCTTGATATCTTGACTACACGTTACCTAGGAGCTAGTAGTTTCACTGTGGTGTAGATCTCACTTATGTCCCAAATTCAGCAGAAGTCCTTTGGAAACCGATAACGCCGTTCTGTGATTACACCTAGTACTGGAATATGAGTGCCAAAAGGCTGAATTGAGACCATCAGCTGCTTGAAGGCTCAAATATGTTCAACTCTAATGTGCTTTTAACAGTTTTGGGTGTACTCCCTTAGGTTTTCAAAGCAAATTGAGAGCAAAGCATGTTCTCACATAGGGGCAACCACTTTGAGATCCCATTTGAAACTGTTACTTGTGCTGCTCTCACAAGAAGTGTTCAGTACTTTGTGAGCGGGGAAAAAAGACTGTTAAACTTCACAGGCATATGACAGCAAAACCGAAAAGATAATGTTTGCTTAAATTCTTGGGCTCTGTTATAGACCCCCCGCTCCAGGAAGAATGCATTATTTGTCAGAAATTTTTGGGTCATTTCTCCTCATCTCTGCTACTCCTGCTCCTTATCTTTTGCTTTCTCCCTCTTCCCCCAGTTGTTCCTCATCAGAAGTGACATCTCTGCATCTCAGCATTTTTCTTCACTTCACTGGTTTCCACTTCCTAGCCCAGTTAGACACCCTTTCTTTTCTCTCCCCCTTTCTCATACATCCTTATATTTAACCATTGAGGTCCTAGTCTTTTCTGTCATATGTTTCTGTCTTAGTTTTTTTTTCCCTGTTTTGTCTCCATCCTCTGTCCTCTTCTGACTTCTAGTCCTGGATTACTGATACCAACCTGGGCTTCCAATACCTTCCCTTTCCCTTCCCGTATAGCAGTTTTTGCTGAGAAACCCAGCCTCCTGCCTCACGGAATCGCTGTTCTCTCAATATGTTCCAGGGTTCAAGGAATTTTACTTGATTTTACTACCTATTTAGTCAGACACACTGGCTACTTTGCCTTATATGGATGCAGCAATCCATAGTTAAATGTTTATGTGATGTTGCTGAGAAATCCTTTTCACTGAGTGCCCATTGATTGGAAGACATTTTTACAAATGAACTCCACTGGCTGCTGTTGTGTTATTCTACTTCTGTTCTGGCTGACTTTAACAAACTGAGCCTGTCTCCTTATGCAGTAATGTAAATAGAAGTTTGGAATGAGGATCTTAATCTATAATTGTAGTCTGTCTTCTGAATTTACTTCAAAAATTTTCATACTTACACCCCAAAAGTTTGTGTAGGGGTTCCTTTGTAGTTGCATGATTAACCACATAAAATACTTTCAAAAGAAAGTGATGGTTCTGTTGTGATCTGAAGTGGTACTGTAAGATCTATTAAAAGCATGACCAGAATCTTCAAGGCCATAGGACATGTTCGTGAGCATATTTGGGAGTTGTGACCAGCCATCTGTCCTGACTGTGATCTTCATGCGATTAAAATGTGTAGGTATCCTTCAGTGGTAACAGCCCATATCAACTTCCTCATCTTTCATTTCTCCCTAAGCCTTTTTTTCCTATGATAGGCCTCATCTTGGCCATTCCAAACTTCTGTTACTGTTAACTGGGTCTACCAGTTTTTGTGCTGCTCTGTGAGTAGTTATTTTAAAGCAACAAGCACATTGCCATTAGTAAGAATGGTTTTCTAATTCAGGTCTGATGCTATTAGCATAGTTGGTGTCATCACTGATTTCTCAAACAAGAGAATGACAAAGTGTATTCTGTTTATTGAAATATTTGAATGTAATCTGCATGTAAACTTGAATTATGTTTCTCTTGCATTCTGTGAACTAAAAAATATGTTTGCAAGTAACAGTAAAGCAAGATATGTATGTGGACATGGGAATATTTTTATAAGTACAGAGAATTTATTTTAGCAGCTTATTTTTAAGACTGTCTACTAGCTTGTGAACCAATTTAGCTTCTTTTTTAGAAATGTCTTAAATTGAAAAGAAAACCTTGCAAATCGGGATTTAAAATAACTCAGAAGATTTTTGCATGGTTCATGGATCAGACAGATCAGGCTGGATCAGTTTACAGAAGGAGTTAGATTAAAATCTCTTAGTGGTTCAGGGGTGTGTTCCCCTTAAAAGTTTGTTTATTAGTGGAAATGAATACAATATGGTATGGCTTTATGGCTTCCAGACAAAATGTCAGAGGGTTTTTTCCCCCTCTTTTAGGATAGTACGGCACACTAACATGGAACCCACAGGCAGAGACCCTTGCCCACTGGTTCTAAAAGACCATGTTGTACTTGAGTTTAACATTCATGCAAGAGTTGAAAAATAAATGAGGAAGAAGAGATCACAAGAAGAGAAGCTAGTGCTTCAGAGCAGTTATAGAAGAGCTGTGAGGAAATGTTAAAGCCCTGATGAAATTCTGGTGCTCAGTGTTTTTAGATTACTACAAAGCTTAAACTATAACAATTTACATTCCATCGTACTAACCTTGGTCTCACTAAATCAAAAAAATACAGCTGCAAAATACTCTTTCGTAACGCTATGCCCAGACTTGCCCACTTGCCTGTGTTTGGGAGTTTTGCAGTGAGGGTTGGCTGTTGAAGCACTGTCTCATCTAGCTTGTTACATTAGGACCACTGCTGTGCAGATATGAACACTTAAAATAGACGGGGTCGCTCAAGGTGCTTTTTCTGACTTTTGTATCCCCTTTTCAGCCAGTACTGATGTTATGAGAAGGCAGAAACACTTAGGGTTTATTTCTGCAGAAGTTTTTGATGATCTCAGTTGAGCCGGCTGTGGTTCCTCACTGACCCTTGTGCCAGTGCTCATGCAACTGGACAGGGTGATGCTTCAGGGAGCCGCTGTGGCTGAAAGTTGATGGATTTCTTTGCTGGGCTGCTGGATTGCTGCGTCAGCTCCTTGAATGGTTTCCTACTCAGTCACCTGAAGGCCAGAGCCAGAAAAAGTGGAGGAGGCTAGGAACGTACAGCTGTAGAGAAGACAAGGCTGCCTTTCCTTAGCTCAGCTCTGAAAGCCATGGACTTGGCTTAAGCAGTCCGAAGTAACAGAAGTCCAAGGTGGCCTGTTTAGAAATATTGTCTTTTGCTCATTCTTCCAAAGAAGCTGTTAGCAACTGACTGGATTTCAGTGACATAATTGGGAGTTTCCAAATGAAGTATAGTTACAGTATTCTGGCAATGAAAATAAATGTGGTGTAGTTGAAATCAATGAAATTGGTTTTGACTGGGTGATTTTAATTGGGTGACATTGCAGTTTGGACAGTGCTTCAAGAAAACGTTGAAAGAACCAAAGAGGCATTGGAAGGAGCAAGATTTATTCCACCTTTCTGTAATATTGCTGTCAAACCTGTCCTTTTGTGAATAACTGTTTTTTACTTTATATTAAAGGAAATTACCAGAACATCATTCTGAAACAAAACTTTTGTTTCTGTGTAAGTCATCAAACTGCAATGTGGGTTGATTTTGCTATATGGCTTTTATTTAAGTACAGCCAGAAAAAACTTTCAAAAGCAAGTCATCTTAAGTTGCAAAAGTGTTTTCTGTTTTCAGCATTCTAGTACAGGAATACACATTTTAAATGAGGTTTTGATAGTGGCTAATTGAAAGTAAGCTGATGGAACAGCAAGTTGAATTTTGTTAAACATCTTGTCAAACATGCCCTTTTGAAGAAGTAGTGAGGGATGCTTCTACTCAGATGCATTCTCATTTGCTACTCTCCAGGTGGACACTATAATCTAGTGTACACATGGCTGCAAATACAATCTCAGACACTCTTCTTGGAAAAAAAAAATTAAAAATACTGTTTTGTGCAGCCATAGCCTGTGGCTAGATATTTCAGCTGCAAGTGTTGAAACAGTCATGAGCATGACTTACTTGAATGCTAAAAAGTTGAATCCGTTTTGAATTGCATTCTTGAGCAGTGACACTGAATTTCTTGAACTTGCCAGACCCCTATTGTTTTTCTTCTGGTGCTAATCACCATTTTTACCCAATGTACTTCTACTGACTATAGGCTTTCTTTTCTTTCATACCTTTTGTGAGATTCCAGCAGCTTCCAAATTGCAAGCGCTTGCAAACCTTTATTCAGTTAGAAAGCAGAGGAAGCAAGGTTTCAGTTGCAGTCCCAAACTAAATGGGGTTCTTCTGTCACATGCATGCACTTTCGCCCCCTTCCCCAAAAGAACGCATAAACCCAATTTGTTTTCTTACTAGTATACAAAGCTCTTCAGTTTGGGCAGATTATCATCATCATCATTAGTAGTAGTATTGTTGTTACATATTTATAAATNCAGTGATACTGTTATTCTAGGTAAGTTTTCTTTCTTGTTTAAAGCTCATAAAGTGACATTGTATCCGAAGACTAAAATTCCATGCTCTGCGAAACAGATGTCTACCGTGTCTCAGATGGTACCTTTTTTGCTGTTGCTCTGTACTGGACAACCAAAATAATGAATTTTGTATCTGTCACATTCCTTGTGTTAGGTTACGGACTACTGCCTCCTTAAATGTTCTTTTTAAATCCCATTTCCTAGAAGTCTTCATGATACGTCCGTTGTATTTGCTGATACTGAAAAGGAATGTGTTCAGTAGGATCTGCTTCCTAGTGGAATAGATGAGGAAATTTTTGAGTGTGAGTTTCAGGGAAAATACACAAAATGTCTTAATGTTCAGTATTAACGAAACCCTTCCTATCTAGGTATTCCTTCTTCTTCTAACTTTCCTGTAGGAGCATCTGCCAGTATCACTCACTGGAGCTGAGTTGAGATACTCCGGTATATTGGCAAAAGGGTTCATTTTTGAGTGATGAAAAATTCAGCCTTTTTTGTGTGGTCTATCCTTGTGACATTAACAACATGAAACAACACATCTTTCAGAAAGCTAAATAATCTAGAATTTATAGAGTTAAGCTAAAATATTTCTCTTATGTTGTGTTGCAACATGCGTATCCGGTCCTAGAAATGTTTTTTAAAAAAATCTTCTAGTTGAAGAATAAACAGTGCTAAATATGGTAATAACATTAAGCTACAAAATTCCTTACAATTGTGTCAGTGTGCCTTGGAAACTTCACACGTATTAGAGCAAAACAATATTTATGTCCATGAAAAGACATCCCTTTGCCAGATACTCCTGCTTTTGGTTTGCACTGTATGCATCTAGATTTGCACATTGTCAGCAGGGGGTTTCTAGAGTTATGAAATGCAAAAGTATTAAATGAACACATTAATCATATACTCTTCTATGTTTTAAAGGAAATGTTGTAGGGATACTCATAGTGCTTTTCATTCTTTTCCTAAGTGCTCTAGAAAACCACTGTATACATATTTTGGCTGTGTGATTTCACAGAATCATAGACTGGTTGAGGTCAGAAGGGACCTCTGGAGGGCACCTTGTCCAACCCCCCTGCTGAAGCAGGGCCACCTAGAGCCAGTTGCCCAGGACCACGTCCAGATGGCTTTTGAGTGTCTACATTTGAGTTCCCCTGGTGAAGACTGAACAAGGGTTTTTTTTTTTTGTCTTTGGCTAGTTAGCTGTATATTTTCAAAGTCACAGAAGTGTGGTTTTGGTGGACTGGGGACTGAAAGGTCTGTATCTCTCTGCCTGGTCTCGGGGAACCCTGTTCTGTTGCTCTGAATTATTCATTAGATTCTACATTGGTGGTAAATAACATTGCTATTAGGAAGAAAATAGCTATGGGAAGGACACAAATTTGTGACTTTGAAAATGCTTGACTTGTAATATGTGTATTTTTAAAATAGCACTGTTTTTGTACGTAGCAATCACAATGGAGAACCTGTAAGCTTTTTTGAAACTAGCTTATGTGCATTTGCAGTGCGTATCGGTTAAGATTCCATTGCAGTGATTTTTCAGGAATAGACACATGATCTAAAGCAAAAAACATATCACCAGTTAATGAGTGAGTGCCTACAACTGAGCTATGACAAACTGTTGTGTTTCCAAGTTCCGAAATAAAGTATTTGAATTAGTATGTTGGGCCGCATCACTTTCTCACTTTGGTTTGCTTTGCAGTTCCTTACAGGTCATATCCATAGTTCCTGAAAAGTCAGTTGATATGTGTAAGCTTCTTATGTTTTGGACATACACTTGTTTTTCATCCTTTATGTTTTCATCTACTTAAAAAGACGCTTGATTTAAACTCCATAGTGGTACTTTACTTTTTAAAATGAAATTGTTTAGCTTGGTTTTTAATCTGCACGGTTCATAAAACTTTTAAATCTTTAAAAATAAGATAGGATAAATATGCGTTTAAGGTTGATTACCTATGTGATGAGAGCTGCATTACCCAAGTATTTGACTCCCTGAGGCAGTGAATTTAGTGAGTTCTCAGCAACACAAGAGCTGTGAAATAAGTTTTCTGTAGCTTATTAGACTGACCTATTGGGTACTTTGGAAAGCACTTCTTGTTACTTCTATTATTTCCATTCTGTTAAATGTATAAATAGATGTCTGCTTTGCTCTTTGCCTTTGTAGCACAGCTAATGCACCAGAAGATGATGTTCCAAATAGATATTCCCGAACAGACAGGGCAACTTACAGCAGATACAGCAGGGATGCAAATTCTTCTGGCAGTTCTGTACCAAGTAATGCTTTGGAAAAGAAGATTGAGGAACTTGAAAGGGCAAGTACCAACTAACATCTGCATGGCATACATCTGAAATAAAGTACCTTTGAAACTCTGTGGGGAAATTTACAAGTAAAATATATAGAAATGATGCTACATGCTTGAAGTACAGATAGTTATGTCTATAAAAATGTATAAAGAGTCAGACTGACTGAGAAGAATGTGAACTTTCTAATCACAGATGTTTAGTTTTCATTTGGTATATAAGTGAGAAATAGTTGAGGTAAAGATCATACACTTAGAGAGCCAGCAGTGTTCTGCGTATTTCTCTTATGTACCTTGTGACACGCCAACACAGGGCAAATAACTTGGGGGAAGGAGGGGCTCACTGACTGTTCAGAAAATTAGCAAGCCTGCTTCTGATCTACTTCTTGGTTTGGATTTTTTTTAATGTACTGAAATACAAAATTTAATTGCTATCCAGGTGTTTGTTAAAGTTTTAAACATTTAAAATATATCTTTAAAACAAAGTTTTCATTATTTCAGACATTGTTCATACAAACAATTTTGGGAAAATGTAATAATATTAAAGCTGACATTTTCACCTAAAACAGTATTTTGCTAAATAATGTCATCTGTGTAATCTATTACGGGCTTCTCTGTCTTCCTCTGAGGTGGATTTTTGCGGGTAACCTGCCAAATATTCTTGAATTTGTATGGATGAAAGTTACTAAGTAAACACAATTTGAATACATCTTTTTTGGAAAGGATGAAAATAAAGTATATTTTGTAGAAATTACTTCCCC
>VYZW01041844.1:2693-16209 GCA_013401315.1 Balaeniceps rex
AGAAACTGGGTGTTCTCACATCAGTCTGATTCCTCTAAAGAAGAGAAAAAACATTTTCCTCTCTCATTCTTAGCTAGTCTTTACTCCTGAGGTAAGATCTTGTCAACGCTTTCTAGCTTGGTCATCCACAGCGCTTCCAGTCTCTTAAATGGGGTTGATGAGCCACACAGAAATTAGCTGCAGACGGCTGACAAGTCTGAGAAGCATTCACCAGCGGATGATTTGCCGTTTCTTGCAGACGGAGAAAGTGAGCCTGAATTGCTCTGATTGCCGGTCGCGTACAATACCAACATGTGTTGAATGCATCAGGGCATACCAGAAAAGGAAGCCTCCAAGAGTGATAAAAGATCAGGTTACTGGATCTTAAAGCCACTCCCAGGCAGATTCAAACAATAAAAGGCACAACACACTGCTGAAGAAATTGCTAGACGAGATGTATACGTTTCCAACAGCTCCATATCCCCATCCGAAGGGCCTGCAAATTGCCACTCTGAACAATAAGGTTTATAATATTAATTATTCATCTCATAAAAGCAGCAACAATATTTCAGCAAAACACATATTTACAACTATCCCTGCCTGCGAGAGCTTGCTCCTCCCTTGTACGCCTATTCCTATGACAGGATTTGTACGGTCCCTCTACTAATGCAGCTCTCACACTAGTGTTACGTGCCTCATGTATGTGCACAACTGGCAGGTTACAGATCATGTTTCCACATGCTGCTGACCTACTCTGCAGAATGCTTTGGCTACTTCCCTACAAGTCTTATGGAAAAAAAAAAAAATCAGGAGAGGTCAGAGACTTCATTGCAATAATTCTCTCCCCTCTGTGCCCATTACGACACATTACACACAACCCACACGTTACCAACAGCCATGGCAGCAGTTATTCAAGAGATGTCCAAGTTACGTCATTAACCGCATTTAAGATTATGCACCTCCCTTTAGGTACATCCACAGATTCCTATATTGACCTTGCCCCTTAGGATCTCTCCCCTCCCACCAAGCTAGCTGGGGGAGAGTGAGGTGCAAAGGTGGAACAGGTATCAGATATCATGCAATAGCCCCATCCACTGCACTTACACTGCAGACCTGGGTTAGCAAAACACTAGTTTGCCCATTTCTGAGGACTCCAGTCACATCAGAGGTGCCAAGTGACAATGAGGTGATTTGTTTTGTTGTGTTTTGGGGTTGGTTTGTTTTTTAAAAAACATGCAACCTCCAATTAATACATGGGTTGGTTGGTGGGGTTGGGGGGGGGTGAGGTCAATATCAGGATCCTCCTGCCTCCCATGTTTTCACATCTTCCCACACTTCACCCTCATTTCAGTAGCATTACACATGACAACCAACACGCACACCACAGACTAAGAAAAGAAGAAGATTTAATGCACTGATTCATAATGCTATTTGCCTCAAAGCTTTCTTCTTGTATCATTCTCTACAAATGAATTTCAGTGAGCAACCACAACAGCACCATCACACAGAAGCTGTTTTCTGTGCGTTGGCAACAAGTCCTTGTGCTCACTGTCTTCATGTGCTGGAAACAAACCAGTGCCATCTGAACCTGGGCCTCCAAACATGGGAGGTAATTCTCCACACCAGCCTGGTAAGGTTCATATTTTGAGGAACTGTACCTCATAAGGTGCAGAGTTTAAATAAACACTATCAAGAGACTACTGATAAAATTTACCTCGAATCTTCCCTTAAGTCATTGGCAAACAATAAAATTTATACTTAAAGCAGTATTTTTGTAAAAAACACAAACACTGTTGATAGTGCACAAAACCAGGAATTTCATTTTCACAGGCAGTTTGTTTTTAATGGCCGTCTCAGAGAAAGAAAAAGAACCCCAGCCTTTCCCAATTTCACATTTTTCATAGGTGTTATGTTATAAACTAAAGTGCTCTCTGCTGGTTAACAGTGGGTAAAACAATGCTTAAACACTCAAAATACCACCCTATCCTAATGCACATGCAAAGCAAACCTCCGTTCTTCAAAACTGTTTTTTACTATGTGTGCATCCCCGTGGACAACACATTATTTTCTGAAATAAGTTCAAATAGGTAGAGTTCAAGTACAATTCAAGTGTGTCTTCTAAAAACAAGTTAAAGGCCTGGATACATTAAACTGCCTAGCTAAAAGAAAGCCTCTAATTTGTGGCATGCTTAGCCAATTGTATGCATATAAAGTAATTTTGTATTACTTTTTAAATGAAAAGGTCATAAGTAACAGTCATGCTTCTTCAAGAATAGAAAAAAAAAAAAAAATCCTCTTTCCAGAGCAACCTGTTAGCTATCAAGAAGCTGACACATTCAAACCATTCACTGAGCTCAGGTATGCAGACAGAGGAACATCACAGGTTCCTACTGAGCTTCGGTTACTTAGCTGTGTACCTCTGAGTCCAGCCCATGAGATGGAAACTGTGTTTATTAGGTTTTAGGACTCATGTCCTGTTCCTAACTCAGAGCACTTAATTATTTCTGAACCATCAATACCTTCAGTGGCTACTTATTTCAGAACCCCTTTAATTTTTCCTGTTTTCTCTCTCATTTTCACAAAAATGAGTAATCTCTCAAGCACTGGTATATTTAGAACATGAAGGAAAAATCCAGATAAGCAAGAGAAGAATTTTATAGTCACAAGATGCTCTGAGAGGTAGGAAAAGCTCTNTCCCAAGTTCTTTTACTCCAGGTAAAGCCTGGACTATGACAGAAGAAAAAGCATAAGTATTAGATATAAGAGTACTTAACAGAAATACACAAGAGATTTCTTAGGAAAGACTTCTAGAAAAAGAAAAAAATTCTTCAAATCATGCCTTTCAACTTTATTCCTCTGCAGAACCCACAAAAATTATCTTTGATACTAAAACTACTATCAAGTGGCTGCTGACATCAGTCCATCTTTAAACTATACTAAAGAAACTATTCAAATTAACCTTCTTTCATCCCCAGGCTTTTAGCATACTCAGTGTAACTGTGTATTAAATGCCTCAGGTAACTGAAATAGAAGGAGAAAAGTCAAACAAGACTGCCTGAAAAAATTAAGATTTTCAAACATCCAAGAAAAGTCTCTTATACATATTAAAGTGCTGCCACGAGCATAAAACCTGAATAAAAACCAATGATTTTTGAAAAGCAATAGAAATCAAGGGAGATTTAAAATTTTAGAAGCAAACTCCAAGTCAAAAAAAGCAAACAAAATTAAGACAGAGCAATACTGATGCAGAATTACCTTAAAATATTCTAAGGAAACATTGCCATCAGAACAAATCTATGCTTAAACATACTGCAACACTGCTATGATCAAGGGAGCAGTTCAATAAATTACAAATTATAGTTACTATCTACTGTCTAGGTAGTCCTTGCTCACAGAAGCTTTTTTTTTTTTTTAAATAATGCTCATAACAGTTATTTCTTTGTGGAAGTGCACATGTGAATTTTGGGTGTGTTTTGATAAGCTACAGCAAAGGAACAACATGCAGAAGTGTAACAGTTTGCAATTGCATAGCTCCTTGAAAAACTGAAATTAATACTACTGTACTTTAAAATCTTTAGGTTATTGATGAGAACACACACAGTGCTCCCTGTAAGTTACTGCTTAATTACAGTAGCGTCTAGAAGTGAACTTTCACAACCTCGTTGATACATATCAGTTCTAGGACAGTTCTATTTTTAAATCAAAATAACTCGCATAAGAGGACAAGAGCATAGGCCAAGTTCTGTCTATCAGTACAGCTCTATTTATAAATTAGAGTGACTTGCATGCAAGAAGCAAGGGGTATGCAACTTGTTATTGGTAACCTGTTCTGTAACTGTGTGCAACGGGTTTTAAAAAGAACAGCTATGACAGAGTTACTTGCTTTACCAAAACAACATCCAAATCCAAATGGCCAAACAACTTCAAAGTCTAAGTAAAGGACTAAGAGTGTGGAGAAAGCAGGGCAGACAAAAAGCCAGTTTGCTCTTCATATGTGTAGAAATCCACAAGCTTAATTTAACAAAAACTTGTTGCATTCAATGTTTACTGTAAGATCACTTTGCAGATGGACCGCTTAGTACTTCCTCTTGCGCTTCAAGCAATATTCTGTGCTATGATAAGCCGAAATCCAAGGTTAAATTGAGTATTACCTAGACAGGAATGGAATTTGTGTTGGGAGAGTGGAAGGCAAATTAACTAATCCTCTTTCTCTAGCAAAATTAAAAGGGGTATGACTTTTGAAAGGTTGCATGTTGTGAAGACATTAAAAGCTAAAAAAATAGTTTTGAGGTCAGTCTCTATTCCTTTTCAAATTCCATAATTTGAGCAAAATACCAGTTTGAAAAAATGACGATTCAAATACTACATTACTGACTTCATTAACTTATAATAGGCTTCTAACACAGCCTATTCACCAATCTGCTCTTGTTCGCAAAGGTGCATGTGTGTAGAGGTCCATTATCCCATGCCAATATAAAAACAACCCAAAATCCACTTATCTTTAGGCTAAGATTATGAGAAGAGAGTGGTGGTTACCACTTAGTAACCATGTCTGGTTACTGGCATGGTTCACTATAGACTCAACTACCAACCTGAATATTTTGTTTGGCCTAAAATCATGCTCTATAGGCTGGCATTGCCCCACTTGATCTCCCTCTTCCTTTTAAATGGAGGTGTATCATCAATTCAGACCTGGAACAATATTCTAGGGTAAAAGCAGAAGTTAACTAAAGCCATAAGAAAGAAGAGACTTCTGATCAAACCTTCAATAAAGAGAGCTGCAAACTCTCCGGCACTATCAGGAAAGAAGTTACTACAACTCCTTCAGGAGGACAAATATCTACATTGAATAAAAGATTTACTCTGATCTTAGAAAGGCTAACTGAGAATAAAATAGAAGCAAAGGCAAGGCAACCTATGTTTTAACTCAGGTTAACAAGTTAAAATTAATTTTAGTATTGAAGTCCAGGGCTGAACATGATATGCTAACATGATTCAAAACCAAGCTGTCTTTTCTTCACAATTACTTTAACATATGTTAGCTAACTGAATTTAGGAGCCTCGAGGACAAACATATCCCTTGAGGATGGAACTGAAGGGAGTCTGGGAGTGAAGCCCAGAGTGGCTGGGAAGTCACTCTGAGGGAGCGAGAAAGCTAAGAGATTAAATTCCTTCCCTCGCTCCCTTAAGGGGGGAAATGAGCTTGCCTTGAAACATCCCTCAGCAACTGAAGTTTGTAAGAATTCCAGTTCATTAACGAGGGGCTATCAAACCAACAATTAGATAAGGAACAGAGTCATACCACAAAAATCCTATAAAATTTGTTAGCTAGTACAAAGATAATTCTCTACCTACTGTTTGAAAATAATTACACAAAGAGACCATGCTCTATGAATTCCTATTTACCTGCTGAGATACTTCATGATGGCTTCTGCTTTTGATTTCACTCCTTTCATATTTCGCAAAACTTTTTTTTTCTGTTATTTTATGGGAGTTCTTTTAAGTTTAAACCTAGAAAAACAGAGCATTTTACTAAACTAAGATGGCAGGTTTTATACTAAGCACACATATTGCTGTCAGTAAAATCTTCTAGAGGAAGGGATGGGAGCAAGAGCAGCCCATTTTTGACAAACTTCCACAGGACCAGAGTGTGGGGCAAAGAAGCCCCACCCTACAAAGCAATATTTCAGCCTATGTATTTCAAGGTCCCTTTACATCAGAAACCATGGCAGGATTTGGAAGTTTGGCTGCTGGCTTCCCAGCACACAGTGTCTTCCCATGTTCACATTTAGGATACAAGAGGGCACAAACCAGCCAAGGGGCTGCCTCTCCCAGGGTTGGTTTTCACCAGGCTGCGTAGCAGCACCATGGCCAGGGGCAGGTGTGTGTCACCTTCCATGGCGCTTCCTTCACAGGGAGCCATCAGGCCAGCTGGTCAGGTCTCATGTCATTAGAGGTTCACCAGTTTGGTTATCAGACAACAGTGCTCCAGAACAGCACATCTCTGTGGTTGGTGTATATTAAATCCAGCCTAACATCAACCCTCTTAAGACAATTATGTGGGACATTGGGAGGTAAAAGACAGATGAAGCAAATCTATACATAGATGCATGTGCAGCCTCTTTATTCCCCAGAAGAATGCTTATTTTGACAATCACAGAAAAAAAGGACAGTAGCTTCACAAGCCAGGAAAATGGTATAAGCCTTCATGACAGATTATTCACAACCCTACAAATCCACCGAACTAGCAAGTGCTGAACAACCCAAGTTTAGCTTTGATTCTAAGGCCTTAGGCTGCAAGTTTTTTTTAAGTCAGACACACATCTGAATTTTACTGGTGATAAAACAGCAACAGCAGTAAGGAAAGCCGTTCTTTTAAAGACAGGAAAAAAAGTTATGTTGGAGCGAGTCTGCTTTGGGACCACATTTGGAGCATAACAACTCAGTAAGAGTTATCTAGCAGCTTTTCTCCCTAATTAGGGAGAAAAATGTGCTTCATGACATTTTGGTTAGGTGATAATTTCTTCATCCTTTACCTTTAATTTTAAACCATGATATCATATGTACCCATTGTAAACACCAATTTAAAACTGCAAGAAAAGCATTAAGTCATAGCACTAACTGAAAAATGCATAACGTTCAAGCTTAAAGTTTCCATTGAGGAATATAAAAACAAAAATTATTTCTAGTCTCATGACTATTATGTCCAACAGTGCCTTACGTGTGTACAGGCGCTGAAGTCTGAGTTTAACAGTTGTCTGCCCAAGTGCCTTTTAAAGAACAAAACCCCAAAATTTGATACCCAGATGAGATCTAGTCTATACTGTAACAGTTACTCTAACATTATCTGTATAAATCTGTTTATATTTGCATACAGACAGCTATACTACAATATAGTCCTGAAGTTAATCAGTTTATATAAGCTATCAAATTAGAATTTTTCCCCTCCAGAGGGGAAATTTTCCTTGAAATTTTTCAGTTCTTTTGCAATTCGGACAAAAATATCACCAAGAAAAAATATTCAGGGGCAGGGGGGAAAAGGGGAGGAGTTGTTCCCACTCCTCTCTCTCATACAATATCTTTCTCCTGCTCCATGTTTTAGGAAGGAGAAAGTGTTGAAAAATAAAGCTATTTTCATGGTAAACAAATGATTGTTTTGATTTTTTTTTTTTAAAATCTCCAACAATGAAAGCAGTAATTTTTTTTCCCAGCTACAACACATGCAAAAATAGGTGAAATGATGGCCACAATTATTTCACAGAGCACCAAATGATAAGCCATACTGTATTTATATTCAAGGCTGTATGTTGGCCATAATTAGATTTCTCTCCTTAGAAGATATGTGGATGGGAATAAATTCACAGATAATGGAGAGGCAAGAGAGACTAGGTCGGAGAGAGCATGTAAGAGGTCAAACAGGAAGATGTATTAAATCTGATCATTCGGTAATATAATGAGACACTGTTATATTTATTTTCTCTCTATCACTGTGCCCATAATTTGAAGTGTCCCAGAGACTTTCAGCATGTAATAGCAACAAATACTTTTTGCTTTGGTGTCTTTTTTTTTTTAAATCTCATGTAAGCAGTAGAAGTAGTTTGGAGTTTCATCTTTTCCCAACATGACAATATATACTGTATCTAACAAAGATTTTTCTTTACAAACCCCAGCAATTTAAGAACAAACATCATCAGAATCATTTTAAGCTGCCCTAGATCAGTGCCTATCGATTGAAAATCTTCACTTCTACTTGCAATTATGAAAGCAATTTACATACAGCTCAAAAGGAACAACTTTCATCTATAAAGGTCTGTCAAATATTTGCTTCAACAGAACTGCAACAAAACTAAGAGTTTCTTTCTACAATTTGTTGACCTATAACACCATAATAATGTAGAGCTTTATGCCCAAAACACGTTATGAAGATTTAAAACAATCACCACCTGGTAAATTTGATTTTCCTACGTCTATAGAACTTCCAAGAATCTTTTCAAACCTGGAACTACACAAAAGATTCTCTATTAAAATGTACAAATAATAAAAAAAAAAAAAAAAACACAACATGGACAAGCACCAGCTAAAACTGCCTTTCCTTTAAGACCAGGCTAAGAAAAAAGCCCACCAAAAAAAAAAAAACAAACCCACAGTGAAGTACTAGGAGGGGATGACGCACATGACTGTATTCTTGTCCAGTTTCCGTAATCACAAATCTAATCTGTCATGCAGAATATGGATTTTCAATTTTAGCCAAGGGCCAATTTGAGTTTCTGGGTTGTTATTAAATTAGAATAGCTTTAAAAGAAAGGGACATTTTCAACTTCTTATAAAATGAGCAGAAAAAGCTTTGTAATTAAGTAATTAATTCATGAAGTTTCATAATAGATGCTATGGCAACTGGAAACACTTGGCATTAAATATAAAACACAAGCCGGATATAGCGGAAGGTATTAAAAGTATCAAACTTCCAGCTTCATGCAAGTTGCAGGCTCTTCTATTCAACATAATTCAAGATTATCTTTATTGAAATCAGTGAGGAAAGCAAACAAAAGGAAGAAAATGTCTCCCAAAAAGTCAACCAAATTCCAGAAATCCACAAGATCATCATGATCTATAGAAGTTACACTTGCAAATATACAATATTTTCCTTCAACATAGCACAGATTTTTCTCATACTTTATATTCAAGACCCTGAAATTTGTGAGTTTTATTTTAGTATTATACCAGATTGAAACAAACAGTTTTGGAGGGAGTCGTCTTCTTTCATTATTACCATCCAACTGTATTTTATTAATTGGCAAGAAATTAATTTTCCCCACCTCATGACTGTTTTGCCCATGATGGTAACTGGTGAGTGATCTCCCTGTCTTTATCCTGATCCATGAACTTTTTCACCTTAGTTTCACCCCCTACCCTATTGAGTAGGGTGGGGGGGCATCTGGCTGCTAGCAAAGGTCAAGCCGCCACACCAGAGAACACCAGCCTACAACAATCACTGCTGTCTGGAACCACTGCACAGACCCTCATGATAAAAAATAGTTACCTAAGCTGCAATATTATGCTCTTTAGAGGCGCACATGAGGAAGAAGGACTGACATTCATTTAATCCTTATGATGAAAACTTCAGATTTTGTAAGTTAGGAAATTTTAAGGAAACAAACCAAAAAAGACCCTTTGTATTTGGAAGGATCCAAAAAGTGAAAGGAAAAAAGTCAAAGATGACTATGACCAAAATGTTCTCTTTATCCCAAGTATGTTTTCCTATTCCTCTCATCAGCTGGAAGGTAACCGGGAGAAAGAAGCCACCATTTAAATACTAAAACGTAAGAGGTACTTTGTCATTATGGCATATAAAGCTTACATATGCAAAGCAATACTTAATGTGCACTTAAGGCCTAGAGTTCCACATCTGCGATTTTTACAGCCGTACTGCAGAAACGCTTATCTTAAGTGAACGTAAGTGGCAGAAAAGGAAAATAACTTTGTCTTTCTGAAACCATGAACCAGGCTGCATATAACACAACAGAACAATTTGTATTGATTCACATCTTGCAAATGTTGCAGCTATGACATGAGTTACACAACTGAAAGGGACACAGAATATAATAGTTTTGCCAGGCTGTTGGAAAGGAGAAGTTTACCTATGCTGTACTTTCAATGTACAACCCGCCCTCTTCCAGAAAAGTTCACTTTCAAGTACTCCAATAACTTGCTGAATACAGAGTTGAAGAGCTTTTCAGGAATAGAAACCATTCAGCATGAAGTTGCAGAAGAAGGTCCCTGCGGTAAAAGGGACACACAACAAATAACCCCTGTTGCTGCTGAACAGCTCTTTGTAATTGTTTGGGCTATTTTTCATTTCAGATGAATGTATAAGGTTACAAACATGAAAGCTATAGTAATTCCAATATAGAGAAAGAATTAAAAAATATAAATGAGCACCACAGGATTCAAAGAACCTCACAAATTATGCCAGAGAATTAAAAAAAAAAAGCATGTTCCCTGAATCAAAAAGTCCAGTAGTTATAATTCAGATCTTTCCAAGAGAGTAGGATGAGGAGATTAAAGTTTATTTAAAAAGCACCCTTCATGATATGTATTATTTAAATGGCAGTGATCAAAACTGACATCAAGTAATATTGATGCATTACTGGTTTACAGATCCAGAAACCTCACTGCTGGGATTCCAGACTCTCTGCAGCCTCTGAAAAGAGTCCAGCGCTCCTTTTAGAAAATATCTGAAAGGGTACAGTACCCTAGCCAAAATTTGAGGTAGGAAAAGATCATTAGAACCAGTTCTTACAATCCCATTGCCCACTCACTGTCCTATTAAGGGATAATTACCTCCAGTTTCAAAAAGTTTCCAGGGTTAAAGAAAACTGGACTATTTCTGCTGCAAATACCAGGTAACTAGACACTTAGTAGATCTAGAAAAGCTCGCACTCACCAAGGCACAAAGAGATGTTAAAGGAAATCACTTCTGGTCAGGAGTCCCCACTTAAAAAGCACAGTTTATTTTCTCAAATACCAATCCACTGTTACAATCTGATTCAACTGAACATTCTTTTCCCTAGTACTCTAAACTGTATTTTACTTTACTGTAGAAAATGTTTACTCAAATACTCTTCAGTGCTCACCAATTATCCAAGGGATATGCATATGAAGCTCTCTTGGGAACTTTCTGCAGTGCCAGTCCTAAATCAAACATAAGCACTCTTCCAGTGAGAACTTTGCTGCATTTGGCAACATTGAGTACATTCTTTCAGCCTGTATATTCCTTCATCACACACTTGTTAGCCTCCTGTGAGGTAGCTTTTGATGCTTATAAACACTAGTCAAACACTTCAGCCCCTTTTTTGTTGCTGTTTTGGTTGGGATTTTTTGTTTGTTTATCCAGACATCATTCTTGAGCTTGTACTTCCTCTCTTTTCAGGCTCCCATTAGCAGTCCCAACCATTGTAGTGGTCTAAGAGTATCTGCTGGAAGAACAGATGTTTTTCCAAGGTGCAGAAGAAAGAAAAGTCAACATGAGGACAACATGCGTCATCTAAGCCCTTCAATGTGCCAGTGGAAGTCAAAGGTCTGCTAAAGAAGTATATGACAGAAAGAGCACAACGGCCACTAGCTCCCATATAACATAAGGAAACAGGCTAGAGAGGTAAGCAGGAAGCCGAAAAGCTCTTTCCTTCTCACCATCTCAGGATCCTTAGCTTCCTCCACCTCCAAGGGCTTTCCACCATCTTGTTCCTGTATAGAGAGCTGCTAACATAAACATCATTGCCTGCACCTCCTTAGTCACACCAAACGGGATTCAAACATGGAATATTCTAAAAGATCTGCTCCTCTGGCCTCCAAACAGCATCTTTCCATCACATTTTGTATCATTTTGCATGGTAGGTAAAAGTCTAGAGCACGTGTGAGTATAATTTGCAGCTTTCTAGTCAAAACTGTTAAAACCTGTAATTCATGGGTGCAAGTACTCCATACGATGGCACAGATAAAACCACTGGCATTGGTTTCAACACCACCAATGTAGATTGAGTTTTCAAAACCAAGAGTTAAAACTGTAAAAACAGTTAAACTGTTAGCCTTTAGGGCTGCCGAATCTTTCCTTGTTAAATCAAATTGGTGTGCTCACTTTCCACTACTATTATAAATTGGCCTCCTTCTCTAAGGATGTTTAGCTTCGCAAGTTAAAACCACATTTGGTCAACTTTCAGTTTCGTGTATAATTTCCTCAAAACAAACACTGCTTTTCTAAAACTTTAAATATGGGAAATTAGCATGAAGTTTTTCAAGCTCAAAATAGGTGAATTATTATAGCCATGAAAACATCTTCAAGAAAAAAAGGTCTCTTTCTATCCATCAACAACTGAAACTGCCACAGAGCATTAAAGGAAACCTATAGACACCATTTTTACTATAACAATGATGAACCGAGTAAGTTCTTAAATTCGTTTCCCTATTTTTCTCATTTCTGTTCACTTTTTTGAACTGCATTATCATTAATCTGAAAATTCTCAAGTGAAGCAGGCCCTCAGTAGTAGCTTTGATCTCACCAAAAAAAGTAGAGGTGTCAAATGAAAATTTCAGTAAAAGGTTTGGTTTAAATATATGTTCCTGTTCTAAGAGGAAAAACAGCAAGAAAAGACTGAAAGCTTTGACCTCAAGACCGTTTGTTTTAGTATTATTTTTCACTTAGCTCACTAGTTAAGCCCTCAAGACAACTCCAGGGGATCATTACCAGAAAGAAAAATAATCTCACTTTCTTGATATTTTGCTGTGTCACATGAACTAGCATTCCTGCTCAAAGAATCTTTCCAGCTCAGCAGTCATGCCCTCTGGCTTTTTCTCAGGACAAATCCTTACATATTATCCACATGCCATTTCCACATTATTTATATAGCAACACTTACAGCATCTTCTTGGTGCAAGAAGGACCACAAGAGTCTTCAACAACAGTGGCAACACTTGTTCTGATAACAGGATGCATTAGCAGGAACAGCTTTCCATATGCTGCATTAGTAAGGTTCACATTTCACTATCTGCATGTGGCCTTGCTCTTCAGAGCAAATTTCAGGTTCTATTTATGCAATTTTGATAGCCAGAAAAGCAGTTTAACTTTCATTACCATGACATGTAAGTCCAAATGGCCATTAGCTAGAAATATTATACTTAAGAAGCCCATTTTCAAAGTCTTAATGGCTGACCAAGTAGGCTGATTAATCCCATCTGATTATTAAATTCCAGGGCATGTCACGAATGCTTCATGGAGACATCATTGTAATTAACACGTGTTTAGAGAAAAGTAGAAGTCTGAAGTAAATGCAGCAGATGTAACATTTTTTAAGCACTGAAATAGCTCCGATTTACATAACTATTCAGTTTCAAGCTGCAGGAATTAGCTAGCAAACACAGTTTCAAGTTGTCAATATTTTTCATAACTTAAAAAATGAAGGACAGCATTGTTCACTTTCTATAACAGCTTATCAGCTGACTGATTAGCTCTATCAGGTCAAACACGGACAGAGGAATTACTCTGGAAGTACAATCCCATCTTTCACTTTATTATGCTTACCCAATTACATTATATGCATAAGGAGTTAGAGTTGGCATCTCATTTTTCTACTGTTGCACAGTGAACACACTATTCTTTGCAAAAGCAGTTTAAAAGTAACTTTGTCACTTTTTCCTTTTGCCCTTTCTCCAACTCACTCTCCTTCGCCTTCATTTTCCCTTTGATCTAGTGTTATTTGCCACTCTCTTCTCCACCGCTTCATCTGCCTCTTCCTGATCTGTGTGCAGTGTTCCACCTCTCAATACAACCACTGAAACCACATCTGCCCTAATTTTTATAGCATCTTTCACCATCTTTTTATACTTGCTTTTTCACTTTCTAGTCTAGTGTTTTCCCGAAACTGTTTCTTCCAATACATTTTCTGCCTCCAAGGTCTTTCTCACCATCCACACCCACTTAACCCAGCATGGCTCTTCTTTCCAGGTTTAGTTTCCAAACAGCCTAACCAGTTCTTCTTCTCCC
>VYZW01041851.1:3402-19490 GCA_013401315.1 Balaeniceps rex
GTGGCAGTAGTTCTTAACAGCTCCCAGGCATTCATACAGCCAGCAGTGGCCAATGAGCAAATCGCCTTCCTGGTCTTCACTAAGGACATTTAGAAAGAGATCAGCGGTGCTGATAGTTCAAGACCCACACATTCGATACCTTTTCCTGTGCTCCCAGCTCAAAGTATTAACGCACAACACTGGCATGTTCCAGTTGAGCCTCACAGTAATTACTGAAGNAGCCCTCTACAGTTCTCCATGCAAAGCAGCAAGATTAGCTCACCAACATTTTTCCTGGTTAGCTCTGATATTCAAGTTTCTCAAACCTTCACAGTATTTCCAATGGCAGTATTTGTACATCCCATCATACTGCTGCCCAATGTTTCAGCAGACCTGCTGAAGAACTGCAAGATGGTAACAGGTGAAGAGCTTCACCCTTTGTTTCTCTCTTATTCTATTCAATGTTTCTTTCTATTCTTCCTAAATCTAGTTTATATGAAATGCAGATGAAACCGAAGCAGCAATCATATCTATTACTAGGGTGCTAGAAGTAAAAACTTGAGCAAATCAGATAAAATGAGAAACTTCTTACTTTTCACCAGCCTCACTGGAGTCTTACTATTTGAGGCTCTGCTATTAACTACAAATGAGTAGGTTAATGAAGTTCAAGCAAGAATTGTGATATTTTAAATGTTGTTTCTGAAACTCAAAGTTTTCTGTCCCACTTCAAGACAGCAATTTCTTTTACTTCAAATTAGAAAAGTCAAGCATATCTATATATTTCCACAATGAAATCTTGCTGAAAATTATTTGATATTTCAACAGATACTGACCTTTAACCACTTTGTTAAAAAAATGCAGAAAAAAATCCAAAAATCAACATTTTGTATCTCTCAGGGGAGAGATCAATCTTAATTCCCTAGCTGTAAGATGGGAATTATCACATTTGTCATTCTTACAGGACTGAAACTGACTGATGAAAAATGCTCCGTAGCATTACTAGCCCTCCAAAGCATTACTGGTACTCGCATATCAACAGATCCTCTATCTAATATATACTGCCAACAATAATAGAAAGCAGTACTCCAGATTTCCTGCCTGAGCACTTAACAGACTATACTGAAAAAGTCCTGTTCAAACTTGCCATTTCTGAATGCAGCACGTGCACCTTGTGATCATGCTAATTCAACTTCCTAACAGGTTCCCTTTGGATGAAATCTTCACACTTGTCTAACACTGTCTAGTTCCAGGCAAGAGCAACACTAGCAACAGAAAGAATTTAGCTCTTTCTCAGACTTACTTGCTGAAATAATTTCACCACTGTAGTCAGGCCATGGTTCTATTTTTAGCAGCAACAAAATAACTACCTGCCTGTATCCCAAAGCCTGGAAGAAACTCTTCATTTGACCTAATGTTTACAGGCAAGCTAATCAGGGCATCATTAATTCAGAGTGATAAGTAATAAGACGGCTTCCTAATAGGTTGTTAGTATCTATGAATCTGTCTCACTTGTGTGGATGCAGGCCAGAAGACATCCTAGAATAGCTTAAAAAAAAAAAACCAAAACAACAAACCTTACTTTTCACATTTTCTACCAAGCCAATAGCTTAAGCATCACCATGAGTCACAGAGGTTGACTAGCTGGTGACAATCATGTGTTGAAATTATAAACATCAAAAGGCTGTGATTCACTTAAATCAAGCGCCTGTGTTTAATTTATTTATATTAAGCTTCCACATTTCTGAGACATGGTTTCACCCAACTTCTTCCCTAGGAGTGTAAATCACCATCAAAGTACATAAGAGTAAATCTGCAGAACATAACTGGGTTTAAGTATGACGCACAGCAAACAATTGCAAAAGCACATATACGGATTCATTGTTAAAGCTGCTCCAGCCTTGGAAATGTCTTCACATTTTTCCACAGTTTATGCAGGAATTTAGAATGTTGCAAGTATATAATTAGTATTAGATGTGATTAATTCATACTGTGGGAAAATACAGAAGGAACTGAAATAGAGCTCTGTGGATCTCCTTTCTCTCCACCCAAACTGCAATCAAACATATGCGTATTCAACTCTCTGAACATACTGCCAGAACTCAATTTTGGGAGCTGGCTTTTTTCTTCTCTGGCTGTAATATTGAATGTTTCATTTTTCAATGTCACACTATTTACTATGCACATATTTTAGTCATATCATTTCACAGTATGGTTCTGGGGCTGGTTGGCTCATGGCTTCTTTGTACCTATTTTCCTTCATTCTCTTTTTCATTTCTTTCTCACAAGGTTGTTTGCCACGTCTTATTTGCCTATATTTGTAAAATAAGAACAAACTATTATCAGTCCTTTCAAAGGCACACAATATAGAGTTCTAGGAAAAAAGCTGCAGGATTCATCTGCATGGTTTGAGAAGAATCAGTTTTGATTTCTACCCTGGTTCACTCTGGATTTTGTTCTGAGCTGTGTGTCAGGATCAGATCTAAACATCTTCAAAGTTTACTTGTAATGCTGAAAACATGAAAGCCAAACCTTTTTAGAGTTTGATACAGAACACTAAATCAGTCCTCAGATTACTGCAAAGGGGCTCAAATTTGCTTGAAGAGTTCTGTGAACCATAGAAAAAGTCTCATGGAAATTTAGCTTTTAAAGATAGCTGAAGTCCGTTAATGCCTGGCACGGTTTCACAACTTTTAACATAAGGTTTGCAAAGCTTTGGCAAGCACATGCTTTCACTGGTGTTTACTTACCTGCAATAAGCAAGAGTACTACATTCCTGTGTATACTCAGTTTCTGAATTTGGTGTGTATTTCACCCTGCTAAAATTAAGTGAAAGCAAGACGACAGAGAAAAAAAGTGATATAATGAATAAAGCGTGGGAAAAGAAATTAAGATGTTGGTCCTACTCTGCCCAAAACTGCACGTGCCTCCTGAAAAGATAAGAAATGAAATGGAAAAAATAAATGCCTGAGTGACTTAAATATTTAAGTTTCATTCTCAAATCTTGCATTTGGCTTTAAATTTGGTGCCACCTCTGCTGTTTTTAAGGGTAACTATGCTGTACAATGCAGCCCAGGGCAGAAACTCTCTTAATTGAGAGACTAAAAAAAGTGAGCTGGAAACTGTACTACCTTGCCTACACAGTACTATGCCCGAGTTAATTAGCATTATTAAGAGAAGAGCCTATGACATCAGAGGCAGCCTTGTACTACACAGACCTTCTGCTTTCAAGACCACAGGTAACGGCCTCCTCATGGCACTGTGTTTGGCCGTGCGCATCGACCAGCATCTTACACTGTGTGCATCACAAAGGGTGTCGCAGAAAAACTGGACTCAGGTGTTTCTAATCATTTTACCCGACAGTTAGTTATAAGGCTACCTTCAATCTGTCCTGAGCTGCCATTTTCTTCCACAGTCTATTGCTGTACAATTCCCTAAAAAGAAGCATTCTGTACACTGGAAACAGAAAAAAGTATGAATAAATAAATTACAGTGTTACAAATGGCATATCATAATGCTAGAAGTTATTTTATAACACGTTCCTAATTCTAATCACAACTTTCTACTCTGATAATAAGTATAATTTTGTTGATTTTAATATAAAATAATCCCTAATTCTTTACTATCTAGGTTATTGCTTGTGCTAGCTAAAAACTTATAGATCATTGATTATATTCAAAAGCTCATCAATTATCATATTGCTGCCATTCCGTAGTAACTATTTTTAAGCAGGTTCAACATATTAAGGGGTGTCAAAACTCTGAAAATAAAATCTGGCTCTTAATCTTTTTTTTTTATTATTTTTAGCCCATGTTTATCTGGCACTTATTGGCCTCTGAGTTACATACCTGCACTAATGGGGGAATAAACCTCCTTGTCCCAGTATTTACTCAAAAATCATTTGGTCATCTACTCTCCCTTCTTCTCTTAAATTCAGTATATTGTACTGTATTTGGCTTTATTTATAAAAGATTATGTTTACTGCAAATTGTAAGTCTTGGAACAGACTTTATTGGATTAAAATTAATTTCCTTCAAAATGTCTGCCTTTTTACATCTGAGAACACTCTGACTTAATATTTTGAGGTGAGGGGTAAAAGCTAGTGAATTAGGGGGAAAAATATGCACACACACCCCACTCTGGCAACAGACATACATTCATCCTTGTACAGAACAGTCTTCTCCCGTCCCAGTGCTCCCTACAAGCTCTGCCCAAGGTTTCCCACGAGGAACACCCCAGTGCTGGCCTGGCCCCCGCTGCCTCTGCAGGTCCAGGTGCAACATCACTGAGCAAGCCGCATGCTGCAAGCAACTACTACCTCATTCTGCCTACCAGCCACAGTCTTTATGTTTGCACTTCTCCAGACTGCAAGAAATACTGCAGGGGTTCATATGCAATTATAGCATTGGAAACCCCTGTACTAAGGTCTGTCCCCTCTCCCTTTTAGTTGCTACAAAGGTGGCATCAGCAAGGTAATTTATTGACAGATTGCAAGTTTCCTGACATGGGCAACTTGCCCAAGGTTCAAGGTGGGGAGACATTACTCAGAGAAGACTCTCCTTCACCACAGAGAGGAAACTGTACTAGATACTCGGATTTCTTTTCTTTTTTTTAGTGACAACAGCAGGCATAAGAGGTTTTCAGACCATAGAACACAAACCATTTTGGAGCAGTAAGGGATTCCTGCAAGCAGAGCAGCAGCACTCAGTCTTACCTGGCTGAGAAGCCAAGGCTTCAGCCATCCCTGCCGCACTGTCCACAGGCACAGTTGGAGCTGCTTTGCCCCTCCTCAGCACAGCAGCACCGTCCCACACCCACATGTGCTGCACTTGTGCTCTGGCGGCTGGGAGAGGTGAGGAAGGACACAGTGGGGAGCAGGGGCTCAGCTGGGGGACGGACGCTTCTCAGGGAGCCCAAGGGGTGAGCTGCTCCTCACCGGAGCTAGATGGGGTTGTGAAGGGTATAAGGTGAGGGTCCTGGTGTGGGAAAAGAGGGTGTGTGCACGCTGCCCAGGAGCTGCTGCTCCTTCTGCAGATGGTGGCTCTTGAGCAAAACTGGCATCTGCAAACCCTTGACATGCAGCTCTCCAACCAAGGGCACAGAATTACTCTTGACAAAGGGAACTGCCAGCCATTGGCCCTTGGGGAGAAGCAAACTAAATGCTTCCTCACATTTGTGTGAGCCAATATAGCTTTGTGAGAGATTTATCTTCTCTAGTACAGTACATGAAGACATGCTTTAGAGAAGCTGGTACAAAGACTCTCTTTTCACCACCACCACTTAAATATTCATAGAAAAGGGAAGTAATGGGGAACTTATTGGGAAGAGAGTATAAAGGGAAGATCTGATAGTAGGGGAGAACGGATCTACAGAGTGACGTTTAATAAATAACTGCTATGGTCCCAAGTGAGTCAATAAAACTGCAGACTAATTTAACCACATCCCCCTAACTTGCCCTTCAACAACTGCATGGTCAAGACAATGTATACAAACAGAGAGGTCAGCATTTGCTAATGACCACAAAAAGCTTCCTCACTGCAGTATTGCAGACAGACTGTAGTTACAAGACTTGAGCTCTGAGTCACGGACTATACCATTCCCTACATGTGTAACACATTAAGTGTTCATCACAGAAACTTAAATAAATTAAATCATTCCACTGCAAATGACAAAAGGGGAACTTTCAAGTTGCGCAGTTATTATTCAGAGATATGGAAGCAATAAAGTTAAGGTTCCACATGCATCCTCTCAGCTCTGTGCTTTGGTCTACATGTAGTGTGGTTGTTAATTCCATAAACCACTAATAGTTTTTTCTTTTTTTCCTAAAAAGAACAGAATGATACTTTTTATCCGCATACAGTCTATAAACTCTCTAGAAAGACAGCTCTACTTTTATTTAAATAATCCAGTCTCCTCTTTACTGACACATTTTTATGCACTAAGATCTTCTTCCTGTATTTACACATTTTGACCTTCCAATCACATTTCTCTACACGGAGCCCCACCGATGATCATCGCCTCTAAGAATCTAACCAGGGTACAAAGGGCTTTCTCAATGGATGTATCCCTCTGTGTTTTTCTATCAATTCACAGCATTCCACATACCCTGGAAATACTCAGATAAATCTAAATCTAACTTAATTGAATGTGCAGGAGGTCTTTATATGCCTATAATTTTTCATCATTACTCAGTCTTGTTATTCACAGGCTGTTGCAGGTTACTTACAAAATATGTACTGTTTCAAGTATCACAATATCACTTTTTCAAGCAAGTGATTTCCATTGACTCTGGCTGGCATACAAGTAGTTTACAGTATGTAGAAGCTATATCACATATACATTTAAAGCTGCAATGAAAGTATTTGATGCTATACAGAAAACAGTATTAAAATCACATAATTAAAGGCTATATCAAATTCACACAAACCAAAGAGAACAGATTCAGTCTTACCAACAAAATACATTTATCTCTACCGTTCATGTTTTCAAAATCTGAGAGCTTGTTTGTCCAATGTTACTGACATCATAACAAATTTCTTTTGGTTTTCCTTTTCTTGTGAGACATTTTCTTACTGAATTTTGAGTGATCATTTTAAAATAAATTCCAGAATATGGAAACATTTCTCTGGAAACAAGCAATCACTATATTCCACATAGTTTGCAAGATGCAGAAAGGGGTGATTCTTATACAAATATTTAGAACTCCACTGTATTTTCTTTAGAAGATGTAGATGAATTTGGAAGAAAACCTTAATATTTTAACTGTGTATCCATTTGGGTTGCAACGCTTCCTTTTATGAGATTAAACAAAGAAATTCAAATGTACTTTATTGAGGCCCAGGTCTTCATTATGCCTTGTGCAGATGAAACATTATGATTTTGTTATGTTGAAGGTTGTAGGGATTACTTCTACGTTTTTAAACTTTTCCTGTATTGCCTCAAATAACTTGCACATTTTTACACTTATTCTTCATCAACTAAAGAAAATCCTGAAAGACACAAATTGGGGGATAGGCATCTACAGACAGGCAATTTGCATGGCAATGTTGTGACAACTGTAGTAGAGAGGTTGTCAATGGTAAAATCTGAATATACAAGAAGTTCAAGAGCTTCCTACTCTATCTGGTATAGAAAAAATGCAAAGGTAAAGTTCTTTACAGCATTTTAAAAAATAGATTTAGCGCTTCTTGCACCATAAGTGGCTATGAAATCAATCAGAAACACAGATGAATACACATGCCAGAAGTTTGTGAATTCCACCCAAAGAGAAAAATGAGACACAGCACAACATAGCTACGCAAGAGGCCTGCGACAAAAAACTGTCTAGGGATAGCTTTGAAATATTTATAAACAAGTGTAACTTTACTGAAGAGGGAAGGAATACCATAAATAATAGAGTCATATTGTAACTTTAAAAAAAAATGCAAAATAGCTGAAATACCAAAGGAAAATCTTTAAAGGGGCTTTGGGGGTGAGAGGGCATAGCTGGGTTTTTTAAACAATCATAAATACTCTCAGACTTGTAGTGGGATGAGACAAGAGTGGCATCTAGTGGCTCGCAATGTTATGGTACTTATTCCCATTGAACAGCTGGGATTTGTTCCAGACCTGCTTTTCTACAGTATTCATTACAATCGTCTGGGCTGTAATTGAGTATCTGGCGAGTATCTTGCTAGCAAAAGTTGGGGAGAAGAAAAAAAAAACCCCAAAGGTTAACATGTAAGGAATAAGTAAAGAGGTATTCTCTGTTTATCTGCGCTTTGTTAGCGACTTAGCTTAGAAGCAAGTAGATGGGAATTTTTTTTTTGAACGTGGCAAGAAGAAATTGCACAGTCTTTAAGAAAATATTTAGTATAGCTATAGGACTAATAGTGATCTGTTCTTTATGTATGCACATGTTCGATTACCACTGACTTCCAACTGTAAAGAATGTTAACAGAGCACTTTCATACATCATATACATGTTTGCTGACATTTCCCAAAATTTACTTAATACTCTTTTATGAGTTGCATATTTTTACTGTGAAAATATTGGAAAGAAGTTCCCCAGTTGGGAATTTTGGAAATTCCTTATGAGAGGAGACACTGTATTTACAGGAACAGACTTCCTGAGAGTCATTCAGATCTCCTGGGGCAAGATCACTTTGTTTGCCGAGGAAAGGGTACAGTATTAAGGTATCAGGGAGACTTGATGAGTTCTTGATCCAGGTTCCATTTTAATTACGTATTATTAATCATTTTGCAGTTGGAAAAAAATCTAACATTGTCTATGTGCAACTAATTAGGAACTCATGTTTTTTAAATTAATGAAACATGTAGAGATTTCTTTTGCAGTGTGGGGTTGAGCTGAGAATACATAGCACTAGAGCATAAATTTTACTTCACAGTTCAAAAATTGTTCCTCTAGAACAGCAAATAAACAGGAAATTAAACTGTGTATTATATTTCAAAATTAGTGTGAGATACTACAGACATTCCTGATTCCTCAAGTATCACCACTGAAAAGGCCATTTAAGTAACCTAATGTGCTTTGTATTTGCAGTTCTTATCTTTTTGAAACGGTTCTGATAGTAAAAATAATTTCTCTAATAATCCCTGCACACAGTAACCACACAAGCATAAGTACATATTAATTGATATTACTGTTTATGACTAGGATGGCAATGAAAGCGAATGTTACAAATGCTGCTATTACTATCAGCAGCTCGGAACAGCATACAAGGAAGATCTGAATTGCAATCAGTGTCATACACAAAGCCACTGAACTAATATTTATATTTAACCTATATTTAACAGAATTGAAGTGTCAATGTTAATACAGATATAAACAATGATGCAATTTAAAACATTTAAAAATTCATGTAACATGGAATAAAATACAAAATCTGTGTGTGGTGGTAACTCATTGCTTTAGAGGTCAACTTACCAAAGTGTCTAAGTACTTCACAAATTATTCTTTCTATTTTCAGTTTTCAGATTTTAAACTGAAATTTAAAGCTGAAATTTCAGTTTTAAAACTGAAATACAAAATTATTGCAGATTTTTAGAAAGTACTTTGATTCTGCCAAACACTGACATTCACCAAGACCAAACAGCAGGGTTGGGGTTTTTTTCCCCCTAAACTTTTGGTTAAGAAAGCTCACACCAGCTTAATATGGCTGATAATGTGAAAGCTTGAATTTAAATCCCTGGAAAACAAAGGATTTTGAAGGTTAGGAGAGTGTAACCCTGATCCACTTTCTATCGTTTCAATAATACAGCTGCTGACTTACAGTACAATACAACAAATGAGATTTGTTGGCACAACTTGCCCGAATTGTAAGCTTTAAGTACAATCCTATTCTCAGTAAAGAAAGTTTAAAATACAGGCAAATGCAAAGCCTTAGTCAGTACTTTATCTGACTATATTGTGTACTTCTATCTAGTATTTCTAACATACATCACCAAGTTTACATCATGATAATGTTCTAGCTATTAAGTTTACTGTATCTGCCCTTTGAGTATTTAGAAGACAACAGCTGTATGCCTTTTTGAAACAGCCGCAAAACTCAAAAGTTAAATTAGCTTTTTAAAATTTATTTATTTTTCCCATGTAGGCTAGCTAGATCACTCATCAGACCTTCCCTGTAACCTTTTGGTTAGGACAGGTCGTACGTCCAAGAGTTAAAGTACAACTAAGTGGCAATTGAATTGCACTATTTATTTGTGTAAGTAAAGAGCACGCAGGAGCTTGAGTCACGGAACAGGACTCAGATGTGCTAACTGCTGTTACAAATGCACATGCGATCACATGCATGCATGCAAAGCAATCCCTGCTGTAGTGTTTTCCATCTAAACACAAGCAAAGAGATTAATACAGATAGGCGGGGGACATCAGTAAATAATTAGGTAATACCGATCATGAAGATAAGCAATACTTTCAGATTGACAACCACCTTATTTGCCATCAATGATTTGGGGGGGTGGGGATGGGAAGGAGAAGCAGATCTTTGCTTGAAAAAGGATGATCAAAAAGAAAGAAAAAATGTAATTAAAGTGGAACATTTGAAATGTAAAAACAGCCAACTCCCATGTGTAATCACCCATGAAACCCAGAAACAATGATTGCACCGATCTCCACCAGCATTGTCTTTTGTCAACTCCAGTAAGCTGAAGGAACTGACCATCTGTAGAGACCTGTATGATACCTGCCCTGAATGTGTGAATGACCGCTTTTGTTGAAGATGTGGAGACATGTTTTTACTTAATGCAAGACAGTTCAACTGGTAAAATGTTACTAAATCAATTGTATATCAATATACATTCTGGTATCACAGCAGTTACAGTTCAGCGTGTAGGGTAACAATAATGGAAAACAGAACTTGCCATTATGTATCATTAAAGTATAATCAATTACAGGAATCTGTTAGTGCTTTCCTTCAGAGAATCAATCACGAGGAAACACAATCTACTTAAATGTGCAGATAACAAACGGAAATGATTTTTAAAACAAGGTGATTGGGTTGAAAACATTTTTAAAGATAAACTTTAACAGATTTCCTGACCTCATTTTATTAATGCAAAAGTCTAAATAGACAAAAATGCTGGCTTTATATTCCAAGAATGGAATATGAAAGTTCCTATTAAATCTGGGCCTGGAGCATGCATTTTCCAGCCAACGTCCAAGACTGCATTTGCTGTATTCATCATTATATATTTGTGTGTATATACAATGATGTCACTGTTTATGGCACTATAAAGTCCAATTCAAAAAACACAGTTTTTATACTGTCCTTCTGGAGCTCACTTACACACAGGCTGAGGTGCAACGCTCACCAAATTCACAATTAATGTCAGGGCTTATCTGGAGACAAGAGCACAGAGGTGCCTGTACACAGGGATGTGCACGCTTGTGCACTCGAGGAGCTAGGCAACCATGGTAAAAGCTAATGAAACCATCAGACACATCCTCGATTATGCACCGGAGGATTTGTCACTGCCGAAATGCTTTATCAGTCAAAAGTAGAGCTGAACTGCAGTCTGAAGAGAAAGGGCAAGACATCAAATGAAACAGTTTTGTATCCTGTAAATTCTCTCCTTATGTCTCTGTCCAGATTTACCCTGATATACCAGGATCACTCATGGTTTACACAAGTACGGTGGGTATATGTCACCGATGTAAGACAAAACTGAATCAGCTGAAACGCTTTGGATTCGACAACAATCCCACTTCCCAGTTTTGTCTTCTCACACACAAAGTGAAAACAGGAAGATGAGGTGAAAACCTCTGTTGGGATAGGATGAAGGAAAGGAACAACTTTTGAAACATTAGGGGTGGGAGGAAAAAAAGCTCACCAATGGGTGGAAAAAAAACCTACCAAGGCTGAATAGCTTTCATTCCAACCAGTCCCAAGTAGTACTGAAAAGTATTACCTTTTGATTGACGTAAAAGCAAGCAACGTGTAAAACCTGCATTACCAGGATTGCAATGGGTCCTTGTTTAAAACTGCTCTGTCTCCACCTTGTATGGTTCACTGCCTTCTTTCAGCAGAATCTCCCTAAATTCCCATTTTGTTTCTCCACAAGCCTACCAACCCCCACTCAAGAGGAACGCTGGTGCTGCCAGTATGTAGAAAAGTCAAGGACTGTGACTTTATTTGGAGAAAATATATAGCCAGGTATTTACCAAGAGACCACAAGGAATTAAAAAAAATAATTAATTTTATTTATCTATGGGGATAATTGTGGATGCTAATTGGGCTGCTATTTTATGGAATTTGGTGCAGAACTTGGATGAAAAATTATGAACATTTTGGGATTCAAGTATTTTTATAGTACATATCATCCATACTTACTTTCTGAATTTCAATTAATCTTTAAGAGATTTCCCATTCTCTAACCTGTAATAGATCCCAATGAATACAGAGCCCATAAAATCTGCAGAAAATTGCAATTCTGAGAGATGGAACGCAGTAGGGAAGGTGAGCAGGTATAGAAATTGCATAATTTTTCATAACAACACCATCTTATATTTCACCTCCTTACTATGCCTTTTCATATTATTGACATTTTACAGGTAGTTAAAGCCTGCAAATTTGGGTCTTTCTAGGAGAACAATAATCACTTGACCTCTAGAGAGCTACTTCAACAGCCATTTACCTGTACCAGAATTTCAGTAAAAATGGAGACAATTTTCAAAAGGCGACATAGGATTTACCCCTTCACTGAGATGTGTGCACTTGATTTTGAACATCCCTATCGCCATCATTAATCAGTGACACTAACACAGTGATACTTCACGGGACTATTAATTTCCTAAGTGTTTGCAGGAAACAGTTGGATCCCCAGCTACTGCATGAATGCACTAGAAGACCTGATGCTTGCATCGGGGAAAGATTTACAGGGATCTGAAGTGGTACATGGTCTTACGAAAAATAGTACACAGCTTGCTATGAAAGATCCTCATGTAAGGTATGATCAACCAACAGCCAGGCCCTGTGCTGAATACAGGCAAAAATGTCCAGGGCAGCAGACTGTCTGTGTCACCAATGGCAAGAGAGTGAAGATGAAGAATCGCAACCTGCCTCCACAGCCCTCTGCTGCTGCTTCCACAGGGGCAGAACTTGAAGCAGGAGAACGGAACTGAGATGGGCACCCTGGTGAGAAGGTAAGTGTGACAGAAAGGAGAGGACACCATGCAGAACACTTCAGAACTGCGCTAGGGTGGCAAGGTCCACCTGTGGGCTGGGGAGAAAGCCTCAGAAAGCCCTTGGAGCCTCCAAGACCTCCCACAGCCTTTCACAACCTCAGGTGACCTACTTCCAGACCATTTTACCTCATCACAATTCCATACACCCATTGGAAAAAAAAAAAAAAAAAAAAACAAAAAACAACAAACCACAAACCCAGCATAAGCTCCCACAAGCCCCGCTAATTGTACCAGATCTCCTCACCTTGCTGCCAACCAGCTGGCCTTCACCAGCCCTATACCCAAAACATCCACTGTAACTTCCAACATAACACACCTCCCCCCAGCTTGACCCTTCTTTGCTGCAAAATTCAGTTTTGCATATGATGCTGAAAGCTCTTGAGCTGACTTTGTCAGCAGGAGCTTTACACAGGCATAGAATATCCATTAAACCTTTCACTAATATCTTTGATAAGCACATTTTGGATCCACAGTAATATTTCTCTGAACACATGCTCCTCATTTCAAAAAGCTAACTGGATGCAGAGTAGGATTTCAAGTCCTCTTTTTACATCTAAATTGAATAGTCTGAAAGCTTTAGCTATACAGCTGTTAGTTAAAATCTGAAATATGAAACACACAAAATGTAACATTAAATCAGATTACTGTAATTTTAATGTTGCTTTTTTTTTTAACGAACCACAAAAAAACCATATATTTAAACTCGGCCTCTATGACTTTTCAAGGAACATACCAACACTTTTTCCAAGCTTTTCCCACAGGCAAGTACATCCTTTATTTTTTATTTCATCTGTTTATCTATTTATCTGTTGCACTTTGTTGCAATGCCCCTGGGCCTGCCCTTAGGCATGGTCTTTCACCAGAGGAGGATTTTTGGGGATTCTTTTTTTTTGGTTTTGTTTTTTAAGCAGGACATCTCCCACAGCATGACCCACAAAACCACTGATAAAGATGTGCACATCAGGCAATATACATAAGGTTGAAATGCAGAGCTTTGAACAAAATTACTAAAAAATAAATATTAAACTATACATGCATATAAATATGCATAATTATTTCATACTATCAGTCATGGTCAAAACTGTATTACTATGTAGAGTACAGCAGACTGTACTTCTAAGTCTGAAGTTTTTACATACCATCATACAATAGCCATATTTTGAAATTTTCAATTTTTGTATTTAAAAGACCTGAAAGCCATTAACTGTGGCCCTTGACATTGATCTATCGTGTTTTGTGCTATTACCTATTATTCATGGAAAAATAATCGCTTTTATTTTTCCCAAATAATTTTTAGAAAATCTGAGTTTAAAAGTCACCAGTGACTATTTCACAAGCAGTAGCTTTCAACTAACCATGCAAGTGCATTTCTATGATTAAAAAAACCAAACCCATAGCTCGCTGAGTTCAGACAAATCCTGTATATTATGAATCGACCAACCACATGATTGATGAAATGATGTGTGAAAATAGAGGCAGAGGCAAAATAACCTACTTGAACCCAGAAAATTTTCAGACAATAATCATTACCAGCTTTAATTAACTTCAACACAAAAGCAGGGGCTCCTTCTGTTTCAAGTTAATGAAGCTCAACACACAGACACTACAATTAGACACAAAGCATAAGTCTAAAGCAAGTTGTATCTTAGGATTGAAATAATGAGCTTGGTATTTTAATTTTGTAGTCAGCAATTATGTGAGATTCAGAAACAAAGAAACAATACATGCAGTTGAAATGTTAAGGTACAAATGTAGCTGGTTATTGCTCAATATCTTTCTTAAAAGCCAAAGGCAAGAAAGTAACTTTTTTCCTACAATAAGCAGTATGTACAATACCCCGGAAATATTTCCACTATGATCTTCTAAGATTTACTCTCTTTCATACTACACAAGTCAGAACTGTGACCTCATCTAAAGCTATGAACTGCTTAGTGACTTCTATCTTGCCTTTCTCATCTATATTCATTAAGTCTTTATCTATAATACTGTTATTTCCATTCAAAATGATTGTTGTGTAGAAAAAAAGCTTCTCTCCCACAAAAAATTAATAAACCTAGATTACTTCCACCCTTTTCAATAATTTGCCTATTCCTAAATACCAGGTTGGAAGAATATATGACCTTTAACTTAATCTCATCACCAAGCACCTCCAAAAAAAAGCACAAAAAGAGAAAAGATAGTCTGCCATTTATTTCTCCCATTTATAGTTTATTAAATGTAAAGATAATAGGAAAAAGGTGGAAAAAAGCAGAGAATGTCTGGGCTGTAGTATCAGATATCACTGCTTATTACTGGCTATCTGCCTAGTAATCATAAATCCATAGGGTAATATTCTAAAATCTTTGCTTTTCAGGTAGGTGTGAGCCAAAAAGAAAAAAAAGTTTAATTTTCTACGAGAAGCAGAAAACAGCAAGCACAGCACAACTGGGTACCAGGATGCATAAATATTCCTGATTACAAACCCTTCCACATAAAGCAAATAGGAAGAGTTTGAAGCTAACAGTGTGTACATCATGCAAAAGGTATCTCTGTCCCAAAAGATAGATATCACATAGACTATGAATGAACTGCTCCAATAAATTATATTATTCCTCAGAGGGGAAAGGAGAGCAATGTTATAAACAGTGACTTCAGAAAAGTGAGAACAATAGGGCATTGAATTTTGCAAGAGTGAATTAAGGATCTTTTTTTTCCTGTAGGAGAGCTCAGTATCATTGACCAATGAGCCTTATAAATAAAAACATTAACTCCAGCACTGCCTGCTCCTCAAAGCGCCTTAGCATCTCGTCCTTTCAACATATCAGAAACTAAATGTAGATACAAAATACGTACAAGTACATACAGAATTAAATAGAAGTTTCAAACAGATTCTTTAAAATATACTTTCCAGACAGTTCAAAAAGCATGTCATTCGAGCAAAATGCATATCTCGTACAGCTTTGATGATAGACTGTGCTGTGTATCTTTGGTGTAGCAGTCTTAACAAATCAGAAAACAATCTCTGTACATCACCTCCTCCTTGTGCTGTCTGATACGTACTGAATATCCACGGATAAAGGAAAGCTAAGCCAGAGCAGCATTTTTCAAAATGAATCTTGATAGGATCAAAATCCTCAGAACTGTCACTTTCCTTCGGCATTGCTTTAAACCAAAGAGAGTCGTTTTGTTAAAATATTCACCAAGATCTCGACAGGACTAAAGGAGCGTACAAGTAAATCTGACTCCCAGTGTGAAACTGCTCAGTGCTGAGGGTAGGGCTGCTGCTAGGCAGGTAAAAGGCACAGGGCTCAGAGTTCAAGCTGTTGAATAGCTGACCTTCTCTGCAGCAGAAAGTTAAAAGCTAACTAGAAGGTGTTTTCAGAAGGTGACGAGTTCTCTTTTTTCCTGAGAGAGGAATGATCACCAATTCCTAGGCCACAAGTCT
>VYZW01041855.1:2196-37469 GCA_013401315.1 Balaeniceps rex
TACATAGTGTTTATTCGTGCTCTGCAGCTGTCTTCCTTGTTCAAAAGAATTATATTGCTCAGCCTCGTAAGGCAATAGAAAAACAGGTATATTAAATTAGCTGGAAATTGACTATAGGGGGAAAAACACCTTTTTATACTGTAGGTGATATGCACCATCCATCTCTTTTGAAGTGCAGGTAGAAATCAGAGGTATTAGGATAGATAATAAAATGCAATAATAAAGCAGTACAAATGGAACAGCTATAAAAGTGCAATAACTTCCACAGATTTATCAGAGAGTGCATTTGCTCAGTAGGAGTTATAGTCTGCCCAAACAGTAACAGTTCTTCCCATGTAGCATCCTCCCCAAAGAAGGGAGCTGCCTGCTTTGCTGTAAAATCTTTGGTATCTTTCAGCAGCATTTGCTAGTAAGAGTCAATCCAAGTGGAAAAGCTCTTTTCCTGGTACTAAACCCCTCTGTATTCTGATTAATGACTTGGGAGCAAGATGAAGAATATAGTGCACGAATCACAAAGCTGGAAGAGATGGGATAATTAATAACATAGCTTAAATTAAAAAAAATGCAGAGTTATTTAGAATGTGATTTTCAGGTATGTCTAGATATTTCAGATAACCTGAAATTCCAGTTATTCTGTTACAAAACACTGGAAGGATCTTAATTTCCAGCATGGTTCTCATAATTTCCTGAAAACCAAGGTATTTCTGTGTGATTCAAGCAACGTAACAAAAAATTGAGCCACCCAGAAGTATGTTCAGACTCTGGTGCCTACTCTGGGGTCTAAATTCAAAAGAAAGAGGATTGTATCACTTTGAAGTTCATTAAGAGGGAAAAAAAGGACATATACACTTGGTGGTCTGAGTGTGGTTCTTAAAGTCTCTGGACACACCTGAAAATCTTGGCCTGAGCAAATCCATATGGTGGTTTTGGGTCAGCAGGAGGAAGTTCTAATAAATGGATTTGGGTGGCAGGAAGAAATAACCGTAAGCACTGAAACCCACAGAAATGAAGGGAACAGCTCCATTTCATTGTGCTGGACTTTGGATGAGGTCTGCAGACAACACACTTTGACCATGTGTTGTATGAGGGGAAGTGGCACTGAAACCAGCTGCATCCAGATATACCCAGGGTTGGCAGAGAAATGCAGCACTGCAATCAAGGCATCATACAAAAGGATCTTATGCTCTATGTGCATAACGGACTCACAGATTTTAAGTCAGAAAAGGGCCTTTAGATCATATAATTTGACATGCTATTCAGGAAAAGGGCATAGGGTTTTACCCGGAAAACCTTGAAAATAATAATGCTGATGAACTAGGCAAAGAAACATCAGGTGAGGTCTGAGTTGTGGGACAGGATCAGACTCAAGCAGCATTTTGCATCTGCCTGTGGCCCTCCCACCCCACCTACGGAAGAGTGTGAGGCATGTAGACACCTGGGGATGCAGATGAGCAATGGCTTTGGAAATGATGACAGTGCCTCTTAGATGGAAAGGGAAACTCGGNNNAGACTGTATATTTTCCTCTTAGATGGAAAGGGAAACTCGGGTGTCTTTGGAGACATAAATACAAGGGTCTAGGTTAGGAAGGGCATTGCTCTGGAAATGCTAGGCTGTAATAATAAGAATTTTCCTCTGTGTGAATGTGAAACTTTTAGTAATTGGCCATGGTAAGAAGTGGAATCCTGAACTAAAGACTAGTTGGTCTGATTTATGTCAAAAGCTATTATTTGTGCTCCCTGTGCATTAGAAGTGTGTTGAAAGCTTTTGCTTGAAGACAGATGAGTAATCTGGAGGTCAGATGGAAAATAATGAAACCTTCATAGGGACCACATCGTCTCTGGTTAAACTTCACTAGAAGAGCAGAATTACATCATGACTGAATTTAACTGGCAGTATAATGTATTAGATTAGAAATAAAGACCATATGTAAGGATAGCATTCTACATTTGACAGCTACTAAATCTCCCTGTGTCTTATAAAGAGGAAAATATACAGTCTGCTCAGTGTGGCATTCATACACTAAATCCTATCAAGAAATAATATGAGAACCAGCGAAAACCCAAAGTCACAACTAGCTTGAAATGCAGTATATACATCACAGGAAGAGCAGGAATGTAGGGTGAAAGTGTATTTATAATTCTGGCAAGTTGAAAGGCTTCAGTAGTTCACCTTTCTCAAAATAACAAAACTCCATCACCCTTCTTCTCAGGGAAGAAACTGAAGTTTTTCATTTTTTCCATGCCTGTAGTGGAAGGAAGGAAAGAGCTTGCAAAATTTCCACTCTAGCATATGTGATAGAGTTAGCTGCCTCAGGTCCCAGAGCTACCTTAGGTCACCTCACAGTCTGAGATGGGTTTATCCTCACAGCACCTATTTAAGGTGGGTCAATGTTGGTGTTTCTCCTCTATCTCCCTGTTAAAGACAAGTAGTGAAGCATCAGAAGCTGAAAGTGGATCTATACAGGCTCGGTGCATAGCTGTGCACTCAAGTCTGGGGACCCTCTTCAGATGTTGGTGCCCACAAAGGCACCCTGAAAAGGTCCCCAGGCCTCTACAGAGTTGATGTGATATGGCTTAGGAGCTTGAGCACACACAGAAAAGCTGCAGCCAAGGGCATCGTACCTTAAGTGATCTGTCAAAATCCACACAAAAAATCGATGGTAAAAGAAGGAAATAAACCCTATCTCCTCAGGGAGATGGGATTTTTCTCTCCAGATATGGAATTGGTAGAAGTCTTAGAATGAGGCAAGAACAATGTTTCAAAAAGCCGTAAATGATGAAAGTCATCTTGAGCGTTTTATTCATGGCAATTAGCACAAGGTCAGCTTGAAGCTACTTGTAGCTTTTGGTTACAAGCTTGGGCCTGGGACACCTGCAAGCAGTAGCTGCTTTCTAGTCTCCCATAATTATAGTTAAAGACAAAAGTCACCATAAGAAAAGCTGCAAGCTCCCTCCCTGGAGCAGTGTAGCACTTGACTGCAATCAACATCTCTAAACAGAGCTGCTCAGATTCCAGCCCCATGCAATTTATAACTATTCTAATTTACAGTTGTGCTAATTTACAACTCTGGATGAGCATTTTTCTGCAGCGAATTTTCAAAGTTGCTTGGCTTCCACAAACTCTACTCATTGACAAGGGCAAGATTTTCATAAATGTGTTGGATGAAATGCTTCTCGCCTCCCCAGGTCAATTCTGAAGGCAGGCATTGGTGTAAGCTAGACTGTGCTTTCTTGGTAAGTGATTCATCCTGGATTAAAATAGCTGAGTTAGGTGGGGTGAATCACTTTGGTAATGTTTGTGTCCCCAACGCATGTCACGGGGAATTATAGAAACAGCCTAGACAAGTTGTTTGGTCTAGATATCTTTCAGACAGCTAAAGGCAGGGAAAATGGCTGGGACACTTTTGATTTAGGAGCATGAGCATCATTGGCAGGGAGAGGGCTGAGAGGTTAATCATTGTGGTTCTTGTCAAAAATCACACCCACCTTTTGACATCACCCTTCTGAGGGTGGCAGCCACCAAATAAGCATAATGCACCATGTTCAGGAATGAAATGATAAAAGGTCATCATCAAGCAGGGATGACCCAGGGGCAGAGAGCTATCTCAGTCAGGTGCATCAAGAGACAAGCGGTAATAGTGGGATAAGGAAATCAAGGCATCACTGTATCACACAACAGCCATGACGCCAGGGCACGGTCACCTCTGGAAAAACTAGGTGTTCATTTACGTAAGCCAGAGAAAATACATAAGTCATAGGAGAATGAAAAAGCAAAATCAAAATATTCAGCCTTGAGTGACAGTCCTTCTTTGCCCCTATGAAGGTAAATGTCAGGCAAAATACAGCTTCTGCCAGTATTTTCACTGGAACAGTTACCCTAAAAATACCCAAAGTTTTATCGAAGCTGTATTTCTTATCCACAAGAAGGACATAGTGCCCATGGATCCTGTTTTGTTTGTCCTCCATGGAATTAAAGTTAGTGTTTCTGTCTTTGATTCCAATCACAGCATACAAAAGCTCTGTGCATTTCCATTGATATTAATATCATTTCTACTTCAGCTTCTCTTGAATTAATGTAACCCAGGAACTTTAGCGATGTCAGTCTCAATTTATGCAGGCTTATGCTGAAAAATTTAATCTTGTCCGTTCTTGAATTACACCCCCCCCATTCCTTTATTTCTTTCTTTGATGCCTTTATGCAAATGTCTTAGTACTTCCTTGGGCATACAACACACAGCAGGTTTTGCTGATGGAAAAGCAGGTTTTTGACCCTGCCCAGAACAGCTGGACACTGAGACGCCTGAAGGACAATCAAGAGAACCCATAAACACGAACCACTGTACCAAATAGCAAGTGTTTTTCTGGCAATACTACTTCTCTGTCCTTTTTCCCCAGACTTTTCCACAATGGAGGCCTGCCAGCCTACATGTGGATTTCTAGCTGATTAGAGCAAAACAGAAGGAATGCCACAAGGCGAGGCTCAGCCATGCATTCAAATGTGCTACCATGAAAACAGCAGCACTTGAGTACCTGTGCGTTCCCACAGCAACTTGACAAATAACAAGTAGCCAAAGAGTCATGGGGCCCACCAAACAGCAGCCACGGTTCAGTGAGTCAGCAGCAAACACCACACAGGGCAACTTGAAGTGGTGCTAAACTCAGTTTAGCAAACCTGACCTGCGGTTTCATGCAAACCCTTTTTCCTTCTTTTAGACTATATGGGTTCATGCCCCCTAATTTCGCTCTCAGTTTCAGGTATGAATGAATTCAAAATCTTTAGGTAAAATTCAGCTAGAAGAAACTACCTAGTTTGGACTAGTTTCAGTACAAACCTAAGCAAAACCACAGAATTGCTCATGGTTTCCAGACCAAACCATACATTTCACCTAGTTTTTTGGGGTTTCATTATGAAAGTTTCATGGAGTCTGAAAAAAAAATAAGCATGAAGTTTAAGCACTTTGAATTGCTATCTATACACTTTCGTCTACGGGCAGTATAATGATTGACAACGTAAGTCTTTGCTATCAGATGCCTGGCTGCAAGGAGACAGTCCTCTGTACCGTGTGAAACCCCAGTTCATTTTAAGTGAAAATAGATTGGTTTATTGGCCCTCCTTGGCTCCTGAGTTTTGGGCTTGGTTTTGGCCCTTGTATTGGTCTTGTTAGTATAGTTTCAGTCTTGAATACGTACCTGGAAGACAAAAATCAAGGATTCCTTTTGTCATGGTGGGAAATCTATGGCAAGTGCAGACTTGGAATAGACAAGTCTACATCTTTTATATCTCAGGGTTTAAGGAGACTGGGAAAATAATAAGACTCCAGTGTTGTTCTCTCTTATTGATTAACAGTGGCTTCTTCCAGTAGAGAATAAAACTCGGATCATTTCTGAGTCAGGCCAGGGAACTCATCAAGCACTTGCTAGCTAAGCTACTCGCATGCATGTAAGTGCGGTGCAGCAAGGGCTGTGCCCATAAAAGATAGCTTCAGCCTTGAATTCATGACAGTCAAATAGTAGATAAATGAAAATTGGAGTGAGAGGAAGGATGGGCAGTACTAGAGGTATATTATACTGTAGAAAACTTGTCTTGAAATATAACGCATTTTTAGTGATATATAAGCAAATATGTGTATTTTTGCTGGATACATTTCAGAAGGCTGTATCTCACCTACTGAGCCAGTTCTGTCATCCAGGATACATCAGAACTAATCCTCTTGCTGAATGCCTTAGAAATTACCTTACTGAGCACAACTGAACCAGGAAACTCAACTAGACTGGAAGATTTCATTTTAAAAGACAGCTAGCTTTCATTTCAAAGACTTTCAAGTCACGATGGACCTGCCATTTCTTTCAAGGAGGCATGCCCATGTTTAAATAACTTCAGTCTCATGGATTTGCTTCTGTCTCCTATTGGATTGACAGAGAGTCAGACAGAAAGATAGAAAAGAGGAAAGCTTTGGAGTTTTCTTTCACCTCATCTGTCATTAACCCTCATTTCCACTGGTGAAAACTTTCCTTTTCTTAACTTAAGTTCACGTGGACCCAGGTTCAAGTTTTCTTCATTCCTTAGTTTGATTAAATAAGTAAACTGAATTGCTCAAATTTCTGTTACTAAAGGCATTTTCTAGACCCCGAATCATTTGCTTGTTCCTGCCACTGCAACTGTTTAGCAGGGAAAATCTGTAACAGAGTATGTTTCTCAGAACATGCAGGTTGGGAAACTACAAACTGCAGCTTCAAACAGTGCTTTGAATGAAAAAAAACACAGCAAAAAATTGAAAGTTAGAGGCACCCACTCAAATGCAAAAATATCCCGTTTTCTGTGTGGCCACTGTTAAATGTAATTAGGCAGTTTCAGGATGTGTCTTGACAAGCTGTTTTGTTTTGTTTTGGTCTAGCTATTTTCTAGAGGGGGTTGGCCCATGGGTAAAACTCAGACTGAAAGGAAATCTGGTTTCACGCCTAGGCTCTGCCACAGCCGTCCTACCTGACCAGTGCCATGTCACCCGCTGTGTCCCACTTTCCCCAGCGTCTCCGGGAGGAACATGGCACTCTCACCTGGGTGGCAGCTGTACAAACATATAACCTCACCATCTGTCAGCATCCCTTGAAAGAGGAGAATAATTTTAGATGAGATGGTAATGGCTTTGCCTTGAGTTTCTTAGGCCAAAAGCCCAAGGGAAGAGCGTGGGAGGGGACCGAATGACCTCTCTGCAAGGAAAGCCAGCAACGCACGCGCTGAATGGGCTTGCTTCTTCTGTGAATGCTTTGGGAAGGGACACGTTTGAATCCAGCACTGAGCAGAAGGACCTGATAATGCTTTTGGGTCTATTGCAATACACCTAACTCCAATCTTTTCCACCGCCGAGCTCAAATCCTTTTACAAGAAACATCTACCTGATCTCTACCATTTTACAGACAGAAAAACTGAGGCAGAGGATGGAGAAGTAGCTAACGGAGCAGAGATGCCCTGCATCTTTCCAAAGCCTTTGCCAGATGCATTGGGCAAGTGAGATCCATGGAGCTGCAGTGAGTTTCTACCCTGAACTCAGTTTGCAGAAACAGCATCACGGGCCGAGGAAAAGCTCTGCTGGCGCTTGTGACAGTGGGCTGTCCCTGCCATCCCGGCTTGGCCAGGGCAGTCTCTTCACACGCAGCCGGGCAAGGCCAGGAATGAGGGAAGGAGTTTGGCGAAGATAATGAGAAAGAGGAGGTGGTGGTGTAGGTTGTGAGAGAAGATGAAACAGCTTTGACACAAGCAAAGGAAACTTCATGTTTGGAATTTTAAAAAATCGACTCAACATTTCTGCCGTAGCAGATAAACATCAATCTGTTTTATTACTGGGAATCATCTTTTTTCTGTTTATAAATAGAAAAAGCATGTTACCTCATGTTATTTCCTCTGGGGTTTTTTGGGGGTAGATATATGTGGGTGGTAAACAGCTCGCAAAGAAGTTGTTGTTATTATTAGTCAATATGAAGAACAGGAGGGCAGGGGCTGAGGCTCTGATGTACCAGGTATAGGCTAGCCACAAGCCAAATGTAGGTCATTCACTCATCTACGGTGAAGGAGGGACAGCACAGCCGAACCACTAATCTGTGGCTGTGATTATCATTGCTTTGCGATACTATCTATATTCCTATAAATATTTTTCTTGCCAAAAGACAACTTAGGCAGAGACACAAAGACCTCCAAGTCTAAAAACTAGCAACGAGACATAAAAGCATCGATAAGCAGCTAGACAGGGTTATCAGTGCGCTTGTTTAAGAAAGCTTTTTAGCCTTGACAAAGATTTGCTTGTGTCGTGGTAACAGCTAGCAATGGAAACATGCGGTATTGGTTGCTGTACAAACATATTACAAGGCTGTCTTGTGAGCTTGCAGTCTGAACAGGCGATACAAAGTCTGATAGGAAGCAAAAGCACGGAGCACCGGTTATCTGCTCTTTAAGGCTCCATCTTCCAGCCTGAGGTTCATGAACTGCCCTTGCTTGCCTGGAGCATCACCGGGGGCAGGCAGCAAAGCCCTTCGGTGCTGGTGCATGAAGGATGGTCCTGCAGGGAGCTGGTCTGGCTTTGGGCAGAGGGAAAGGGAGGACCAGCAGGAGCGGGGACTCTGGAGATGGGGCTCCTGGGGCACTCACAGGCATTTCTGCATGTCCAGGTGGGCTCCAGGCATGGGGGAGAGTCTCAGCAAGTGACAGCTGGTAGGTATGTGCCGATAGGTTCACCAAACCCAATGAAACCTTGATCCTATGGGTGCCATGGCATATTTGGGGTTTACTGTGGATATATCTGGCCATAGAAGGCTTTAGAGTGACCTTCAGGGCAACCTTAACTATCAGGGTAGCGCTAGCCTGAAGGAAGTGACCTGTGCCAGTCATACTGCAGGTCTGTGTCAGATCCCTCGCTGGGACTATGGGCTTCTGAGTCCAAGTCCAAAATGGTGTGCAACCAGTTGGAAACATTGCAGTGGATCCCCTCCACTCAAACATGATGGTTTGTTAAAAGCAAAACTCTTTTTTGGAAAGATGGCTATTCTGATAAAACTTTTCAGAAAATTAAAAAAACCCTTACATTTTAATAAGCTTGAAAGATGCAAGTTCAGCATTTTGGGAATAGAGTGATTTCATTTTTCTATTCAAGTGACATTTTGTTTTGGAACACTTCACTTGATACAATTTTATTTAGTCAATGTATTTATTCAGCTTGAAACTACGGGAAAAATTAAGCCCTTTGATCTCCCTTTGCTACACTTGGGTGGTGGAGAAAGGGACTTTTGCTTTGTGACACATTTCTACGATTATTTCTTTTCTGAATAGAAGTTGTTCTTAAACTGCAGCATTACAACCCAAATACAAAAGCTAGTTCCTGATTAAATATTTGCATGACCAGTGGTTCTCCAGTGACAGCAAATTTTGTCAGCACTTTTATTCAGTAATTCAGGAAGACTCCCCTTGCTGCCAATCTAACGAGTTTCATAACACTTTGAAAATTGATCGGTTTGCTTTGCTTCCCGAAGAGACACCTCTGTGCAGTAAGGATTGGATGATGGTGCACAAAGACATGGGGAGAGGGGTCAGGGACTAGCAGGCAGGCAAGGTAGGTGGAATATAGGAAGAGCTGGAGGAGAAGTAAGGAGCTGTAGCAATAGGTGAGGGACTGGGTGCCTGAAAGATTAAGTTTGTGGGTCCATAGGAATGGAAAGGGTGTTCTTCATGAAGACAAGTCTGCTGTGACATGGCCTAGAGCCGGGGCTCCCTAATTCTGCCATCAGTAAATCTCACTTGGGAACATTGTTAAATGTACTGGGGTTCCCTGGAAAAGGAGAGTAGGGCCACCAAAGGGTCATGACTATTCACAATACAGCCACACATCATGGATGAACTGCTGCACTATCAGTAACTCTATTAAAGCAACAAGAGACTGGGCTGCTTTGCTAGCAAGGGAGCAGCTTCTGCCCATCTTGATGCAGCACTTGAGAGAGCATCAGAGGGCTGGAGGAGGGAGCTGGGGTGATGGGATAGCCATGGGGCGCCCGGGATGAGCGTCAAGGTAGGGGTGTGGGGGCAAACCAAGGATGAAGAGACTGCATGGATACGGTCCAGAGTTGGACAGGACATTTACACATGTGATTGGGGGACTGAAGAGCAACAGAGAATAAGAGGTGATTGGGGATAAAAGCAGTGCAGTGGGGACAGCAGAGGCTGTGTGTCCTGAGCTGATGCTGGGGTGAGACGTTGGATGGTATAACTGGTGGTGAGTCACTACGTAGGCAAAGGATGTGGTGCATGGCTCGGAGGAGCGGGGAAGACACAGCCCCACTGCTGCTGCTCACCCCTCTGCTTTGGAGAAGAGTGAGCAGCAGTGGGGGGAGACAGCCAAGGGCACAGCTTGGCCAAGCTTCATGGGACCCAGGCTTGAGGAGCAGGTACCCATCCTCACAGGCAACTGCCACTGGGGATGGAGACAGGCAGAGGTTGGGCAGCTCCTCTGGTGAGTACTCCAGCAGAGCAGCAGACACTGGTGACTGTGCTTTATTTCATAGGGGAAATTGTTGGTTTGGGAACCATTTTTCTGATTAAAACCAGTGGTTGTGACAGTGGTTCTCCACACCAAGGGGAATTTTCTGAAGGCCACCTTTGAGACTTTTTACCTCTCTTTTTTTGTAATGTTAAAATCTAAATATTTAGCCTGACCTACAGCTGACTGTGCAGCGTAAAGGAAGGGAAACCAGCCAGGTGGAAAGCAAAATGACAGAGCACACAATGGACCCACAAATCAAAGCACATCCCAATCATAAGGAGACTGCAAAGTCTGGTAAGTTTATCCCTGGTAAATAGTTTGCTGAACACAGTAGTTGAATGGCAATAAATCTGTTAGATTAATTGAAAGAAGGTAGAGAAGGAGGTACCACAAGTGTTCAAGTTACCACAGAAGATAGTCCTAGACGGTTGCACAGCCCACAGCCTGCGCTTTCAACACTCCTACAGTGGAATCGGTTGTGATAGCCATCTCTCTGAGCAAAGAACAGGCTTCCATGAAATGCTGTGGCTCTAAAGCTGGGAGAAAATGGTTCAATGAATCATCAGTTCATTGAAAAAGGCACTTTTGGGTTGGCCAAGCCAGTTCATGAATCTGGGTTGAATTTTGCTGAATGGTTGAAGCGAAACCACAAGTGCTGAGAACTATTGGAAGTGCTGAAACAGTGGAATTAGACAAGATTAGACAGTGATTTAGACAGATCCAAGAATGATTGCTTTTACACTTCTGATGGGTTTGGTTCTTGCCAAAACCTGAGCTAGGTGATGGAGACATTGTTCTTCATCCATTAACTGGCTTGATTAAGGTACCAATGCACACCAGAATAACTGTAGATATGATCTCCCTCTCTGAGTAATTCAGACCACAGATTTGAGTGATTTTCTCCCATCCTCAAGAAATCATCGTTCTCAACTAGCATGCACAAACCAGAATACCATAAGCTAAATGAAAGGGTAAGAAAATACCTGATAATAATTTCCTGAAAACTGCAAGTTAAAATTCCCTCCCTGAGACTCACTTTTACAGGATGAGTACCTATTAGATAAATCTCTGAATTCAACCACTTATGACCTGGACCCTGCAGGAGATCAACAACCTTTTCAATATTAGTTGGATAAGGAGAGAGCTGTAATTTTATTTTTATGCCAGGAGCAGCAGCAGCAATAGGCACTAGAAAGTTGTGCTCCATATGTACAATAAAACCATTCCGGAGCCAGAGGATGCAGGTTGTCAAAAGTGACTTAACAAAATGTGAAATAGGTCACCACCTGCCGTCTTTGGTCACTGCAGTGAGTCAGAGCACTGTACTGAGTCAGACCAAATACCCATAGAACATCTGCAAGCACAGTAATTAAGTACAAGATGCTTTGGGGGAGAGTATAAGCAACAGGCAATATGCAGTGGGCATTCACCTGAGTTACCTAATTCCTGTTTGAGTCCAGCTACGCAGTGTGACAATGAGATCCATAATTTAATCATGTAATGTATAAAGCAAATGTTATTTTAATTTATTTTAAATGTTTAAATGTTTATTTTAAAGGGTTTATTTTCCTGGGGTGCCCCATAGGCTGTTAGATAAAGACCTGTATTAATGTCTGACTCACTGCCTCCACGCACTCAATATTTCGTAGTGCTCTTTCATACCTACTCTCTTAGGGGTGGCGGTGAAGCCCAGAATCTGTTGCATCCTCTAACCCTCCCTGTACTATCCCCTCTGCCTGGTCCTCTTCCAGACCTTCTAGCTCCCTGCGAGGTGAGACAGCAGCTGTAGCACCAAAAAGTGCCTTTTCCAGTACATGATAATGTTGCCCAAAGACTTGTTGGCAAAAAACTAGCTGAGAGCATCAGCCCTGTTGTGCAAGGCTTTCCCTGTGATCAGATGTTGGTACAAGAGGCTCTCCCAAGCAAATCGCAGCTGCAGCTCTCTGAATGCAGGAGTTTGATGTCAATGAGGAGATTTCCCTTAACAAAAAGGACCCCTAAATCTGTGCTCCAGTTTTTATGGCATGCAGACTGAGCTGGGAGAGCACCGAGAGCCTTTTTATTTGGTGGCTGCTGGCTTTGGAGGACACAACAGAGTTACTTTCACCCAGCTTTAGACATCTGCAGTGGGACTTACCTGCCTATAGTGTTCCTTACTTTGTAATCAGAAGGCAAAATAGACACTTTTCAGAAGGGGTTTGTCTGGTTTATTTTATGTATCTGCTTCAGAAGGGCTTGATTCATGCCCTGGAAGTAGTTGTTTCTCTCCAGTGACTCAGCTGCTGTCTGCTTTTGCTAAGAGGGCTCCATCTCCAGGACACTCAAACGTCTGGGCACACAGAGAGCCCAGCTGTACAGCGGAGCAGCTACCTGAAGTCTCAGACCATGGAAAGAACAAGGAAAATCAAAAGCAAGGTGTGCTCTTTAATATGAACCCTGCAGGGCAGCCAGACCTGAAGGGCTGTGACCCCCAGGAGCAGTCCCGGCAGCTGCTAATGAAACCCCATGAGACAATGCGCAAAAGGAGTTTTGTGCCGGTGTTTTGTTTTGGAGCAAAAGGCATTAAGAATGAGCGCGGTGAAAGGGGAAGGTGTTGCTGTGGGTTTCTGGGAGGAAGCGGCAGGGGTCCCTGTCCCCATGGGGGGACCAGAGCTGCATTCCCACACACCCCATCCTCTGCATGAAGAGCCAGGAGGGATGCAGCCCTTCCCAGGGGCTGCCCCCTGCGCCTGGCAGGGAAACACTGAGCATCTCTGCTTTGCCTTGAGAGGTTTATCCAAGAGCAGGAAATCCCAAGCTGGTCAAAATTGTGAAGAAAAACAAAAATGAAACAATATTTACTTGTTAAAAGAGCTGAGGCAGGTTTTTAGGTTTGTTTTCATTTCAGCTAATGCCAGGTCAGTCTTTATTTTGATCTGTATTAGTCTCCCCATCCCTATTGAGGCAGGCACAGTGAGAACACACTTCAGACTAGCTGACAGATTTCTGGTGTGGTTTTGTATGGTTTCCTGAGAATCAGGGGACATTTCTTGTTTTGCAATTTTACAGAAACCCACAAGCTTTAAAGACCTAATAAACAGGTAGGTGTTGTGAAAGGTTAGCGAGGGGCAAAAAATTGTAGCACTGCCACGGTCGACTCGTCTGCTGGCCCCTCGCAGCAAACCCGCTTTGAGGTTACTTGTAGCTGCAGCCAGCACGCTGCGCCGAGGGACTTTGACATACTGATGAGGCGGATGGTTATGAAGCTGCCAGAAAAATGTGGTTAGTTTTACTAGCACCTGTGGCAAATTCTTCTCAGAGGTCCTCCCACAAGGCAGTGTGTGTTGTACAAGATGATGCAGAAAGAACAAGAGGAGGGAGATGATTGTGTCATATGTTCCCCTGGGGCTCGCTATTTTATTTTTGAGGAAAAAAAAAAGCTTTAGAGTTCTCTTTTTTTTTTTTTTCTTTCACAGGGGACATTCAGTGGAAACTATCACAGCGGCATCATAGGAAGGAGCCAGGCAGCCTCCGTTTGCGTGCTGAGCTCATCCTGATCCCTGTGCCTTGAGGAGGAGAGAGCCAAGGATGAGAGCAGGCGCTCGCACGGTTGAAGCAATGGGGATGGCAGTCGAGGGAGGAAGGTGATGATGCTTTTGACTCTGGCAGTGATTTGCTGTATGTATTGAACTGGGCATTTAGGGCCTCTGTGCTTGGGTTTTGACACAGACAAAATGGAAACCCCCAGGAGCGAGGAGGTCTGTGTGGGGCTGCTGTCTCTTGGTGTGTTTGAGAGGTTCCAATAGAAAGTGTTTTCTAGCAGATTTCTCTATGAGAAGAAAAATTTAATGTAAGAAGAAGAAAGATTAGGAAAACATTTAAAGTACAGAATGGCAGCAAGTAGCTCTTATTTTGCACTGTCCCCCATGCCCACATGTCCCTGGAGAACACCTATATCTGGCTATGCTTTTTTGCAATTATACAAGAAAACATATAAGGAAAGCCTTCTTCTGTAAGTGTTCACCTAAGAAGAAAGCAAGAAAGTTATAGAATCAATGATACTAGATGATTAATGAGCCAAACCCTCTCTCTTCCCCCAACCACAGCACCGCGCAATGGGCTTTCACTTTCTCCCAATAGCCTTGAAAACATCCTCATCCTGAGGAGCAGACTGTTTCGAGCTGATGTTTCTGTACCTCATTCTGTAGAAAGGGAACTGGGGCTCTCAGAAAGGAAGGCACTTTTGTATAATGTCTTGTATACCTCTTTCTTGATAGATGGGTAAGAAACATTGAAATGTTATGATGTCTCTTACACTAGAACATATGAAGCATCTCTTGGAAGGACAATGACCCGAAAAATAATCTCGTGGCTCTTAAAAGGACTAACTGTGTAGTCTTCAACTTAGTAAATTAGAAATAACACCAGTGCCATTTATTGCTGTTCACCCAGCTAGAACCAATGTACGTAGTGAAATAAGAGCTGCCAGATGTGAAAACTGGCTAAAAATGATCAGATTTGGACAACAGCTCTAGGTTTCCTGCTTTTTGAAGTCCAACTTGATAAAATTCATACTAATTTGCTGAGTACCTTCAACCCCACTGGAAGTCAAAGGGAAGGTCCTGCAGCTAAGCCTGGCTGGAGAAAGAAGCCTTGAAATAGCTCAGTGGAAATGAAGGCTCCCAAAGTCAAAGATAACTTCCAAAGAGCGGTCACGCTGGCTGAAGTGAGAGGCCTTTCTGCCCGACTTGGACCTACCTACACAGGCTGTAGGCTTAAGGCTGTCAACAGCTTTAAACCATAAAAAAAGGAGAGTCCACAAGGGAAATTTAAGAGTATGGTGCCAAGACTGTACTAGCGGCTGCTTGTATATACATGTGCTGCAAAGGGATGTATGTTTGCAGTAACTCCATTAAAATAAGCTGCAGTAATTTGAGGGGAGGAGTTTCCCTTTCCAGTGAAGTCCATCTGGCAGTTTACCTGCAAGCGAGCAAACACAGCAATGTCTTTCTTTGGGGCCATGGTGCCAACTCACAACATTGCTAAAATGCAAAGCTTTTGTTAGAAATAGATGGGGGGGGTGTAGATTTTTTTTGAAGAGTGTTTGTTTTCTGTGCTTTATTTTTTTCCAGGAAGAGATAACTGAATCTCAGAACTGATGCACTCCAAACTCTTAAATGCTGGCACTGCTTATTAGCTGCTTGCTCAGTGGAGAATATTCTTCCTTATATAGGCCTTTCAGAAACTAGGTCAGAGGATTAGCATGAGTACGGGTTGCTAAAAATCCTCTCTGACAGCCTGCCTTCCTTTATTATTTTCTCACTTTGCCCATTGCAGACGCCAACCCTGCCAGATTCGCTATTGATTTCTCCTGCGGTGAGCTGTGATGGCCACAAAAGGTAGCTCCACTCCCTGCCACCGCTGCAGACCCTGCGAACACCCTCGGACGGTTGGCCTGTTCAGTGTGTTTGACCCCTGACATCAGTTATCTTCCCAGGAAGGAGAGGTTGTTTTTCAAAGAAAAGTGGCAGTGCCGCACCAGCCTAGGCGTTTCGTTGATTTGTCAGTGGAAAAACATCTGAACACAGATGCCCTGGTACTAAGGGATGGTGTACTCAGGATACGCTGCCTTCATTTTCCAAAGGTCCTATTCTGAGAAGAGGGTAGGTGGGCTAAATGCCAGGCAGGGTGATAGATGCTTACACAACGGTCCCCCTAAAAGCTACATCTTCTCCATTGGAGCTTCTAGGAAGTACTGCACTGCAAACAACAATAATAATAGCTGAAGCCTTCCGTGAAATGTTTGCACTGAAACTCCACAGATTATTCTTGCTTTTAGATGCTGTTGTTAACTCCGAAGGATCACACACAATACATTTGTGCTGATGGGACACTTCTTGCCATGCTGTTTACAGTAGATAACATCTTTCTGTGATATATATATATATATAAAAAATACTTATACCCACACATACGCCAATCACCAATAAAAGATTTAAAAACTATCATTATACACCCATTTGTCTGAAATAGAAGTGATTTCCTAGCAGGAACAGCACACACTATTACCATGTATTCACTTGATATACCCTCTTAATCTGATTCCTAATCTGTATGCACATGCATGCCTATCTCAGGACTAGACTGACATAACATAAGACTCTCAGTGCAGGTTTTTAAATCCCTAGATGGCCACTTAGCAAGGTGCTCTTAGTTCTAGAAACGCTAAGTGCAGAACGGCCCCAAATCTGCTGTACCTTCAGTACTTTGGAAATCTCACCACCTGGGAGGGAGCAAAGTGCTAACAATACGTTCTGGTTTTGCAGCTAATCACGCAGCCTTCAACTGAAAAATAAAGCAGCTGATGTTTCTTTGGCCAGTAATGTATGCAAAGCTCACTGGTATTTTGCTACACAAATCTTAAGCTCTCATCATGTGTTGTTTGCTTTACAGTTGGAATAAAAGTCGCTTGTCGGCCATGTATAGCCTTTCTGCTATTTCTTCTCCAGATCCACGGTCTAACCAAGTGTACAAACAACTTATCCACTTTTAATTTGGGCACTAACTGTTCAGACAGCTGAGCACGCCAATGTTTTGCTTTCTTGCTGTGTTCCAACTCCAGACAGCCCATCGGTTGCAGCTGCCTTTGGTTTTGTTGCCTTTGTGATAGAGCCGAGGGGATATCCTCATTTTTACTGCCTCCCATTTAAATGAAAAGTTGGTCTCTTGTCTCAGAGGTGCCATGTGTCTCCATTTTTGCTGTACTGTAAAGTTCCCTGGGTATCCTCATAGGTAACATGATCAGCTGGTGTTTATTCAGTGTTCAACTAAGACAAAGAAAACAGACTTCTCCAGAACCCAGTGTGTTGCAAAGCCGCCCAAATCAATGCTTTACTGAGATGGGAACTTTGATGAGAATTGCCAAAGTGTAGCAAGGAGAGAAGCTCTAAAGGTACAGACTGTTAAAATCCTGCCCTGGGAGAAGCAAAACTTTCCAGCTAGGAGCATTAACCAAAGCTAGAAGTACACAATTACTGTTCCTTCACTTTGATTACGTTCCCCACCTGCTCAGGCCTTTAGGCACATGAAGCAAGCTCTGATCTGGGATGAATCCCTCCCAGGACAGAGACAACTTTTTGGTTCTTCCTTTCTTTTCTTTTTCTGTAATGTACTTTGAAGCATATACATAAGTGAATGAACTGATTGCTACAGAAATCAGAGAACTCCTACTCACGAACATACTGAAACAAGAAAGGTAAATGTGCTTTTATCACACACTAACAGAGGAGTGGAAGGGGGTATCCATCAAAATGTTTTTGAGTACTGGTGATTTCTGCTTGCAGGTAGTGTCGGGCTGGTGGGACTCAGCACCCACAGGTGGTTGCTATCAGCTCACCAGGGCCAATCCAGATACCTGCGGCCATCTGAAACCTCAGTGGTTTCTGCTCTGTTTCTAAGCTGCAAGATGAAATACTGAAATTTATGCTGAGCTGGTAGCACTTTGGGGGTCTCTATACCAGTGATGCTCAGCTGAACACCTCCCTGCCTTGCAGTGATTGTATTTTTATACATATATATATGTGTGTGTGTATGTGTGTGTGCACGAGCATGCTGTTCCTATGTATATACACACCCCACCCCCCGCAATGCACAATGAAAACACCCTAGTACAGAAGGATATTTGTGGGCAAATGCATATACAGACATGGATAGTTTCTATGTATACACATATATGCACACATATGTACATGCACATCACCTGTTGAAGTGCAGCTGACTCGCCGAAGGCTGAAACTATTTGGCAGCTCACAGCAGTGCTTCCCCTGCACTTGTGGCATCATTTAAACTGCTAGAAGATGGAAGGCTGGCAGGGTGCAGGACATCATTAAACCAGGCCCAAAAGCAGCTGGGGAGAGCCTTCACCCTGGCAGAGCCATAGCCCAAGGGCCTCTACAAACCCACAACAGCCCACACTAGCCTGTGCAAGGCAAACAGGAAAGCAAGCTAAAGGGACGGCACCCTGCAGCACTGCAATGCGGAGTGGTGCAGAAGTGACCAGGGATGTGTCACCTGTAGTGACTTATTACGTCCTCCAGCACATGGGATTTTACCAGGGGAGTTTCCCATCTGAATTCGTCCCTTGGTCTGATGGCATGATGGCAGTCGTAGGGCAGCACAGCTAAGGGTGCAGGCACATGCACACTCACCCCCCACGCCCCCCAACACTGGTACGTGTGAGTGTTGCACTCTATATGCAGAGCAATCCTGTTTCACCTTGTAGCTAAGAGAGGCTCTCCTGCTGCGGTGTGGAAGCAGCACCTCATCAAAGAGCTGTTTTTCAGCTCCATAGCCAAGTGAGATGACAAGGGTTTGGGATGGGGGAGAGGATTTGGGGTGAAGCAGGGCTTAGAATTGAGGTTTTGCTCAGGGGAACTGAAATTTTAGTAACTGAAAGACCTTAACCCATTTCAGTGAGAAGAGTTCAGAGCAGTGGCTGGAGCTGTGCATGCTTGGAAAGCCTTTTGGAAAGCAAAGGTCAGGCTGGTCAGATGCAATCACAAATGTGAAATCGGGGTATCCTCCCTAAGTGCCAAGATATCCATGTATCCAAGTATAGCCATGGCTCGAATATATTCACACACAGGGCTTCAGGGGAGACTCCTTTGGGCTGATGGGAGACTGCCGAAACACAGGGCTGCTGCCTGTGTCATTGGGCTGATGAATTTATTAATATTAAAGAAGCATCTGCAATTAATTTGACTGATGTGCCAGCACTGAAGTGGGGTGTGTTATTTCCAGCTAGTCTGGCCATTGTAAGGTAGAGGATGGACAGAGCTAGTATTTAAAACATATAAAAATTGACATCTCAGGGGTCTAAGCTCACTCTCACTATTTATTTTCTAGGGAAAAGTCAAATGGTTCAGGGTGTATGCATACTCAGAATATGATGGAAATTTTTTTTTTTTTCCAGCTTATCTCAGCCAGTTACACTTCTTGGGTCTGTCATAATGGACTTGAAACATCTCTGTGGGGGCTACTTCAAGATTTCCCTTCAAAACCTTTTTCTAGGGAAGATGATAGCTTTTTTTTGGCCAAGTACCTTTGTAAGCAGCATCCTATTTGCATGGAAACCTAGAACATCTTGTTAATAAAAAAGTCCCAACTCTTCCTAAAGCTGAAACTTTTACAACTGATTTGATGAAAAAGTGGAAATTATCTTTGAGAATAAATCCGAATGGTTGTGCTCTCTAGTGACATAGCCAGGAATTTTTTTCTTCCACTTGGACAAGAAACAGTCTTTTTCACATTATTTCTCCTCTCTCTGCCAGTTACAGAAATAGAAGGACAAGGCACTAAGTAAAGGGGCAGGGGAAGGGCGGGGAGGAAATGAGCACTTTCAGTCCTGAAAGTAGTTTCAGTTTAAGCAGTGGACAAAATTTCAGGTTAGCTGTTGTTTTTAATCCTTTCTGCACAACTGTAAAGAAAGGGGATGCCTTAGGCAAAGGGAGCCACGAAAGTGGCAGTGAAAGGGATTATCTGTACTGAAACCATCCCTATGTTGTTTTTTTCCCTCCTAATCTGTCTATCTGTCTTGGTCTCTTTCTCTCTTTCCTCTTTGCAGCATATAATTTACAGTAAAAACACAGGAAGCTGAATGATTTCCTCTGAGGAAAGTACCTGACAAAGAGGTGAACGAGTAAAATCATCAGGCCCTTTGACTTCATCACTACCCATGTATCCTCAATGGTTTCAGGCAGAGACGCTATCTTGCAATGAGATGCCTTTGAAGTGGTTTTGCCAGTGCATACACAAGGCTTAAATTTTTCCCTGTGGCAATCCAAGCACAGGGAGTCCTGAACTTGTGAGTAACAGCAGCTATTAGTTACGTTGCAGGTTGTACACCAAAAAACATCTTAACCATTAACACACCGTGACTAGTGCTTGTTCTGCACACAGTGCATGGGCTTTGGAGGCTCCTCTCCATATCCAGAGACTGAAAAGTGTGAGGCTGCCAGGCTGATTCTTGGAAGCTGCAACAGGGGTACAAGGCAGGGGGAGGCAGTTTGCAAGCTCCTGTTGTATGGCATAGCCATAGCTGCCATTTCAAATCTGTCCCCTCTATTCCTCTCCACAGTCTTCTGAGAAGCCAAGTTGGAAAAGCAAAACATCCGCACTAAGGAATGTGACTTGGGCCTCCTACATTGCAAGACCCCTTTGAAAAGCTCATTCCAAACTTTTGCAATTTCAGAGGTCCTGAAGAGGGACTTTTACCCTAAAAACACCCTTGTCCTCAATGTCATCTAAAAGGGCACAAGTGAGTAACTCTTCAGATATCATCTCACTGAGACTATGAGTTCCCCATACTTTAAAAGTGACTAAAACTGAAGTGGTTTTTTCAGTGTGCGTGTGTCTAAATGTAGGAGTAGAAGGGATGAAAGTCAGAGATCGTATACTTGGGTAGAACATCAGCTTCTTTGTTTAACTGTAACGCAATAACTTCCTCTATCTTTCTTTGCCAACTCCTACTACCTCCAGAAAACCTTCCTTTAAATTACAGAGGTGTTGAAATGCTTGCATGAGGTTATATTTTCCTGCTCCATCCTCCACTCGGGATGTCATTTCCACTGCAAAATGAAATAGGACTGATTCATTTTGCAGAAGGAACATGACTGATACAAGCCCGGATGGAGACTCATTCTCAACCCTGTGGAAATTCCTCACCAAAGTTGCTAGTCAAGTGAAAACCTCTTCACTGTACAATCATCAGGGTTTTGTTGCTGCTCCTAAACTTCTTGGGCTGGAGCCAGGAAAAGCTTGTGAGCAGCTGAGGATGACCCAGAAAGCCAGAGCTGTTCTTACATTGTCTTTTTATTCTTTTTTTCCTGAGAACTGTCTTTCCTTCTCACCTAAACCAGGTGCTTCTTCACCACAGAGAGGTCATATTATTCTCTAGATTGAAGGTCTGATTAAAATGTGTTTTTTTACAGTGAAGCTGTCAGCCTTCCAAGAACAAAGATCGAATGTGCATCTTTTGCTGGTATTTGCTTGCAGTCTCTTGGTGACAAACCACACCTTGTTTATCAAGACAAACATATGTTGTACCCACACTACAGGCTGAGATTTCTGTACCTGGTGAGGCTGCTGGGGAAATACCCAAGAAAAAGGCATATGAACAAAGACTAGAGTCAGGAGGGTTTCTGAGCAGACTTTTTTCAAAGAAAATGATAAGGCAATCCTCAACAGGGGATATCCCCACCTGGAGCTCTAAAGCTGCTGAAGGGTTCATGTCTTCTTTCTTTTTAATTTAATATAGGTTTTTTTCCCCACTTCCCATAAAATACATTTTATCATTTTGCCTGATCATTTTGTCAAGATCCTATATTTGTAACATTTATATGAAAGTGTCTCATATCTGCTCATTACTTCCAGTCTGCCTGTAGCTCCTGATGGAGTGCAGAGAACCAGCAGCAACCAGCCAAGTGCCATCTCAGCAATCCCAGCTCTATTCCAGAGGCCTGTGTCATCTTGTCCACATCCCTGGAAAGCAGAAGTATGAAGTGGCAAGGTACCTATGAGGCTGATGCCACCACCTTGCCATCTTCTGGGTGATCAAGCTGCTGCTTATTGATGACACCTAAACATTTCTATTCAGCTTTCTTTTCTACTAATCAAGGTCTGACAGAGAAAGTTCATTAGGTTAAGCATAAAGAATGCTTAAAAGAAGGAGAAGCAGAAGAGAAAAAGAAGAAAAAGAAAAAGAAAAAGAAAAAGAAAAAGAAAAAGAAAAAGAGAAAAAGAAAAAGAAAAAGAAAAAAAGAAAAAAAGAAGGTACTGCTCCTGCAGAGTTTAACAGCCCTCAGAGTTAATGTGGCAGCTGCAAGAAGGTATTTCAAGGCTGAGGTTTTGGATTCAGGTAGTGAAGACTGTGACCAAATGGGTAGAGGGGGCAGCCACTGGATCCCTCTGTACTCGATTCCTAGTTTTACACACTCTTTAACCCCAAATTATGCCCAACCCCCCTTAAAGCAAAGCAAGTCAAACTTGTCACTTTGAATGAAGTGACATCCTTGTAAAGGAAAGATGGGAAACAGAAGGTGTCTTCTGTTACAGATCACTGCAATAGTTTGGGCTACTTATTCACTAATGCAGGCTCGGGCAAGATGCCCTGGTTTTGTGGTTACATTTAGCCCAGCAATTGGTGAGATCAATTACCTTGATCAATGAACAAAATGGAATAGTATCAGGAGAAGAGGTAAGGGAGCTGCACCCAGAGATGATGCAGCAGAGGAGGGTGCTCTCCTGGGGTCAAACTGAGCTGGTGTCAAGGTCTTACTCTGGTTCAGGCAGATGGACGAATGTAAAGTATCTATCATCTCCCACATTACACTGGAGTGCTCTAGCCACTCTGTCAGTGTGGCTGCACTGGATTAAAAAAACCCCATCATTTAGTAGTCCGAGTTCCACAGAAAGCCAGAGGATTTAATAAGATAAAAGCTGCCATCAACTTAAGCCTCTGTCCCCCAAAATTACCTACCCAGCTGTCTTTTGCCCAACTGGCTTGAGGCACTCACCTCATCCAAACTTAAGTAAGAAATCCAACTCTGAGATCTTGGTAGGACTGCAGTATGAATAAGGGTCTCTGCAGGGCTAGGCACGCACATTGACTGAAGGAGGGAGGATAGGTTCAGCGGTGCTGGAAAAGATGTTTTGCCATGTACACATCTCAAAAATACCCCTTATGGATACAGTCCTAACCCCACTCACTTCCCCAGATATCTCCTTCGATGCCTTTGAGACCTTAGGTCTTGCTGCCTAAATATTATTGAAGCTCTTCCTCTCCTGCCCACTTGAGGCTCCTGAACTGCTTCGTCACGTTAAGCATTAACATCAGCGCTAAGGTGGCTTATGGTTTTTTAAGTTGACAAACCAACCAGACAGCAATTTGGTGCACCCTTGGCAGGTTTATAAATAGATTTCAAAAGTGAGGATGTTTTTAAGCTATTCTCACAAGTTACAACCAGGAGAGGGGGGAGAGAAAAGCCAGAAAGAGAATATCCCTTACAATAGCCCATGGTGGAACTGTTTGGTACCGAATCAAGCTTGTGTCAGCTCTGAAGGGTGTTTTGGCATGTGTTACTTCAAGGATTTGCCAGTTTCTCTCTTGTAGTAGTAATCATGAAAAATACCAAGCAGGGCATCTGTCAGTCAGTAATTACAGGAAATATCATCTTTCTTCTGTGCAGGGTGTTCGTATTATTTCTGGAGTGAAGTACAAATCTGACCCCGTCTCCAGCAGCCCTGTTTGGATCTGCCAAGCTAAATGACATCACAGCCAGATACAGTCAGCTTTGTGATGTTACTAGAAATGAGGAAATAATTCCATAAATGTGAATTCTTCCTCTGAATGTCTGCAAACAGACTGCAAGAGCTTTCAAGTCCCCAGTTACACAGATTTAGTGCCACTTCAATAACTTGAAAAGCATCTTGAGAGTGGAGCATATTTCTTCATTACTGGATTTGCTCTTTTTTATACTGCCAATCATTTGCTCTGACAAACACCAGAGAAGGGCTATTAATTACAAAGGATTAATTTAATATAGTGCTGCAGCTCAGACCCTTGCCAGTGCTCTGGAAGGTCAAAGGAAACATGTTCCCTGTGCAAAACAAACAATATTCACTAGCATAACTTAAATTTGGGATGGGGAAAAAGAAAGAAATAAATGCAAAGTATGTGAAATAATATTCATGAAGAAAGTAAATAGGAGTTCCTCTTTGACGTGTGCTTTTGCTGTGACCTAGCTCCTGCAAGCCAAAAATAAACTTTTTCTCACAGGTGTCCTTGCAAAGTTCCTGCTGTGTGGCCACAGGGCAATGCTTTACTACATGCAGTTAGTTTTCCTAGCAAAGACCACTGCTGCAGAGACACCAACAACAGCTAGGAAGCTCAGAGTGCTGGACGTCACCGTACGAGAAGACAGCAGTGAAGAATGGCAGTGTCCGGACCGATGCTGGATACCTGCAGGATTTCCAAGTGCTGCCAAACAGAGCAGGCACAGAGCAAGACAGATGGACTCCATGTGCCATCTGCCGGTAGCTGGGCTTAAAATGGACGAGGAGAGCGAGCAGGGCTGCCAAGAGATGCTGGAATAGAAACTGTATGAACAGAAGACCTCCAATGTTGTACTAATTCTGTTAGGAACTTCTTCCCCAGCCAGGCATTGCCTGTTCCCAGATGGTAAATCCTCTGCATCATCCCCATGCATTGTCTTAATCTGTGGTCCTAAAGTCTGCTGAGCGATGAATAGCTGCTCGCTGTGTGAGATGGTTCCTGGGAGACGTATTATAAATACCTACAGAAATTGGACGTTTTTGAAATGTAGTTGCTGAGGCTACATTAATAAATTCTGTGCTATTAATAAAGCACGGAACACAGGCTTTGATGCTCCTGTCTGCAGCACCTTCTGTATCTCCATACAGCAATTTCTGCTGTCCCGGGGCTCTCTCACAGCGAAGCTGGTTCCAGTGCACACCCCAGCATGGGGGTCCCCACCAGGCTCTCCCCTCTGGGGCAATGCCAAAGTTTCAGTCAAGACTGTGAACAAGATGGCCCTGGGACGTAACCATTCCCAAGGGCTAACACTCAGCTAAAGCTCAGAAATGCAATAATCGAAGGATTGCAATTAAAAATAATAACAATATTAAAAGAAAAAAAAATTCAGGAAGACGGGACCTAAGAGTGAAGGGAAGTGATTCCCTCCCTCTTTCCTTTCCTCCCTCCTGATTTTGAAGTTTTTTAGTGATATTTCCCATGCACGCACATTTTTTACACCCTGTGTCGAATCGACAATATCTGACCTTACCTAACTAGCACTTCACAGTAAGTCTTATTTGCAGAGCTGATTATATTCACTCTGACTGAAGGCATCTTCTTCCCCAGCCACCTTCCAGTGATCGTCAAGGACAAGGCAGAATTATTTGCTCTGTTTGAAAAGTGCAAACTTGAAGTAGGGCAGAGAGACTGGATTAAAACAAAAGATCTTTTATTGTCTTCAGCTGAAGAGTATGATACAGAGGAACTACATATAGGTTTCATTCATATAAAAAAAGAGAGCCCTTTATTTACACAAGCGTTCAAAGTCACCAATGGTACGTAACAACTCTGTATTTTCTTTGTATTCTTTTGTTAGTTATTCCCACCTAGGTGGAGCAAGCATTGGTCAGTAACACTTAGAAAAACACGTAAGAAGCTTTTGGGCAGGAAAAAAGAAGAAATATGTTCTAAAAGAAACCAAATCCTTACGGGTGTTTCACTGTAACAAACCCAGCAGAATACTTACAACTAATCACTGACAAGAGGAACAGTTTTCGGTACGGGCTCAGCAGCCTAATCATTCTCAGCCTTTCTTCCCCATCTAAGTAAATATACCCTGGACGTGCACAAACTCAACATGTATGAAAAAAGGTAGAAATTTATTTAAAAGTAATTGTGCTTTTATTTATAAAAAAAAATTTACAATCAGACACTGTCCTGCTGTGTTTCCAAAAGCATGGTTCTCTTAAAAATGACAAAAACTTAGCTTATTATTATTATCATTATTATTATTACTTTGTCATTATATTAATAATATTAATTTTATGCTTAAGTTTAAAAACATACTGCTTTCCCCTTCCCATCCCCTCCTTCTCTGTGGTACTTGATATATATAAAAAAAGGCTTTCCAATGACCAAAGAATTTCAATTATAACTAATAATAATAATAATGATAATTAATTGTACACATTTCTGGTTCTAAAACAAACTACCAATGCACAAAACTGTTCTCCCTCCCCTACCCTGGGCCACCCAAAAGATAGTCAGACTGTGGAAGAACTTTATCCCAGAGGCTTTCTGAGAAAATAAAAATTAATAGAACAACATACAACCCTTGAGATTGTTGTCTTTGGTGTGGAGGACATTACTGATGGGCAGCCGGAGCTGCTCTGCTGAAAACGCTGGGACACTTAAGGCTTGTTTTTTGGACTGCTGCAGAAGCCTCTGTTGGGCCAAGGGTCACCGATGCTTTGGCACGACGACCAGCTCCTCACACCCCGCCACCCCAGTGATGCCAGAGGATCCCCCCACACCCCCACTCTATATCCCTCCCCCCTATCACCCTGCCCGTAGCCCCTTCACCACCTCTGGGGCTTTACGCTCGCTTTCGTCTTCCTTCCAGATTTCGGAAGCTAGAGGGTCTCAGCTTCATCTCCGCAAACTGGATGGAATATTCATGGCCCTTCCAGTGGAACCAGTTAACACCCTGCAAAGACAAAGATGAAGTGTGGGAGGTCACACATTCACTTGTTCTCCTGTTGTCAGCCTTTACTGCTCTTGTTTCAGCTTGCAGGCCATTTTCTAACTTGGGAACAGAGGCACAACAAAGTAGAGGGGCTTTAGGAAGCACAAGGCTCTGGCCACAAGCATGCACAACCTGTACAAAAAAACCCACATGCTGTCCCCCAGAGCTGTCACTCTTTGCCTGGCTTTCATGGCAGAAAGAACATTTTGTTTCACATGTTGAAAACTACAGTTGTTCCCTGCACACTTGGGATATTCCCTTGGAAAATCATACAAAACCATCAATATTTCACCAGCTGACATTAAATTCTTGTTTTGTGAGCAACTGCTGATATCTTTCTCTATGACCCTTTGGTCTGGAGAGTGGGCTTGGTTGGTGCTGTGATGTCTGGCTAGCTGAACCACCAGAGAGATCCATAATTGCAATTCCCCTTCTTCTAATGCATTACAGAAGCCTTCAAACACCAAGCTTACCTGACTGTGGCTGTTGTCACCATATCTGCCCATCAGATTTACTCGGTGACAATTCTTGTACCAGAATGCACCCTTGTATGACAAAGCACAGTTGGTGATGGCTGAATCGTTGTCCTTGTCAAAGGTGGAGAAGGACCTTCTGTTATGGTACGTCATGGAGTCGCCTGGATGGGGGAGACAAAAGAAAGAGCAAAGTCAGTGGTTTGCCTAGTTTAGATTATATGGGAGTGACCATCCTGCAGAAAATGTTTGTACTGTGCCATGCACTGTCTGTAAAGCCTGGTTGTGTATCTAAGTTTTTAAAAATTGACTCGTTTTACTGCAGAAGGAAGTACACAATTTTTGTTGTTGGAGGCAAGCCAAAATATTTTTCCGGGAGGTTTGTAATCCCCAGCTTAAGTGGTTTTTCATGCAGCTCAATTTCTGCACTTCTTGCTGAAAGCTGGGGTTTGGCCCTGTACAGAAGGCAGTGTGGACAAACCACGTCCAAAGGGACCTCCACAAGGAGTGAGTCAAGACGAAAGGAGTCTTCACACTTAGCTTGTCCATGCAGTAAAGCTACTCATCTTCATTAGCTGGAAACACAGACAGAGGGATGTCTGCCTACTGTTGACTTCCCACCCCCAGGGTCTGGATGCAATAGGAGCAGCCTTCCATGTATGTGTGAAGCAGAGCTCACATTCATGCCTCAGGATCTGTGTTGCTCCATCCATTAATCTTAGACCTGAATGCTTAGGAAGTGGAAGTGGTAGGATTGAATCCTACTAGCTGTAGCAGCTACTAGTCCTCTGCATCAGTGTGTTTGCCTTAAATAAACATTAATTCTACTACTGCTGAATATCCTTTGTCTGTATCCCTATCAGCTGTGCATAAAGTTCATGTGATGGTCACGGGGCAGAGTCCATACACACCCATCTCTGTGGTCTATTTATGCTCCTTGCAGCATGGAAAGTATCTCCTTTTAAGATCCTGTGGAGCTGGATTTATCTCTTAGTCCTCTGAAGCCCTGAAGAGGACTCAGTAAGGGCTGCAGGGTTTGCCCCAGTATGATTACAGAAGGCAGATGATTTGTTCAGCAAAATTACAAATCATGTTTTAGCAGGACTCTGCTGCATATTCCACTGACAAGAGATGAGGCTGTGCCAAGCTATTATTAGCTGTATAAATGACAGTCAAGCATTGGCCAAATGAGATATGTGGCTGTTTAATATACTTGTTTATATTCTGTCACAAGCATGCCATAAAATGTGGCACCTAAATGACTGGAGGATTTAAAACAGAAACATAAAATATATTATATGTTTGTATTTTCAAACACCTGACATACAAGAGGTACCTCCTGTGGTGATGATCTGCAACGTTCACACATTGCTACCTTGAGCCAACTGGGAGGAAATTGCAAATCAGAAGAAAAAAAAAATATTTCATCTCACCTGCTGTGCCACTGTATCCATCCACTCTTAGCTGGTATCTGCTCTTCATGTCTCCAACACTGAACCTGTCGTAGACAGCATAAACTGTCTCACCTTTGTCCCGCAGATCCACGCGCAGCTCGTACTGGCCCTGAGAAGTGATTTTGTGGAGGTTCTCCAGACCTGTGGGAATAAATGAACAATCCATTTGTCTCCCCGTGTTTATTTGTCTACCATCATGTTACCCCATAAAGGAGGTCATACTGGCCTGTATAGATACACCAGGGCATAAACACTGGTGAGGAAAGTGAGCTATTTCAGCTGTAGGGTAATGTTAGCACAAAACCAAATAGATAAAAACAGGCTGATTGAGAGACCTCTTTCCTTCAAATCACAGTAGCAGGTAGCCCTTTGGAAAAAGTAATCAAAGTTGTGCTGTGTGATCATCATTGTTTTTCATTTACAACCAAATAAAATGTCGTGCAATCTTTGAAAATTTGCTTTTTACTTCTATTTTCCCCACTTTGCTTTTGTTTCTGGGGGTGTCCTAGGAGTGCAGGAAGAAGAAGGTTTGCAGTTGCTTCTCAGGTTACCTCCTGACTTCTTACAGAGCACCAGTGAGCATTGGTTTGTACATTTGGTGACCCAACATGACATCTATGAACTGCAACTGGAGGGACTGGCTTGGACCTGGCAATTTCAATCTCCCTCACAGCCTCCGTAGGGTGTCCCTAGCCTCCTTTGCACAGATTATGTTCCCGTTTACAAATACTCTTGCCAATCAAATGGAAGCTTCAAAGTGGCTCCTAGTCTTTTGGGCTTTGTGTTTTCTTTCTAAAAGAAGACAAATTCTTGCCACTTACCTATCCAGAATTCATCCTTAGGATCTCCAAAACCAGCCACATAAGTCTTCCAGTTCCTGTAGAAATCTTCCTTTCCATTTTGACGCCTCAGGAACACCTGCAAACACCACATGCAAGAAGTGTGATTGACAGACTGCCTTTGACAGAAAGGGCACTAGCAATGTGGCTTTTACAAATGCAGAGGTTGGCATTGCTACTTCCCTGCCCTTACCACCCAAAGCAGCAATTACTGAATTGTACCAAGTCTGTTGAATGCTCCTTGCCTTTTTTAAGTCTCTAGTTTATCTACTGGGTTCCCAGACTCCCCTGAATGACGTGGCCTTTTAGTTCCTGCTCTCTGCTTTTTTAACAGCCCCTTGCAAACTGTATTTCTCATTCGAGCCTTTCTACATCCTCTAGTCTCCTAGCCATGCATTTCTCCAGCTTCTTCTTCCTTTCTGTGCCCTGGGTCCCTCTGACATGTTCAGATTTGAAGTCATCAGTATGGAGAGCTGGCATTTTTATTGCCATTCATTTGTTGTCTGCATGGGATGTGTCCCTTGTGTAATGGTCTGGGAAACCCGGCCATCCACCACGCCATGTGGCTGCTGAACAAACGCTTTCTCTGGCCTGTGCTTTAACCTCCTTCACTGTCTCTCTCATTCAAATAGAGTCAGTCCACCATTCTCTCACCTAATTAGCTATTTACAAGGTATGTATCTGATCTAAGATGGTCATTTCAGCAACCCCTATAGCCAGTGGAGGGAGATCAGTGCTCTTCCTATGTGCTGAAACCACTGATGTGACCCATCCTTTGGAGACAACTCTCTCTCCTCCAACTACAGAAAGAGCTGGCAACCTTGTTCTAGGCACCTAGGTGTCCTACCGGAGATAAAATTCCCCAAATTTATAGACAAGTCAGCCCTACTCTGATAATAGAGCACTATGAGGGATGCCATAGATGAGCAGGGATGGGATCTGCTACCCCTGCTCTTAGCACAGGCAGATGCGCGTGAGAGTGGTGCGGGCCCTCTCCCTCTTACTCACAATCCATCCGCCCCCATCCTCGCTCATGTCGCAGAAGACTTCCAGAGGCTGAGCCTTGTCCCCATTCAGGTAAACTGTGTAGAGCCCAGAGGTGGTTTCTCCATTCAGGAGAGCCTGTGAGCAGTCTTTAGGGTAAGGATAGAGAAGACCAGCTGCACACATTAAAAAAAAAGAAAAAGCAGTCCTTAAGAAATCGGCAATTACAAGGAACTTGTTGAATACAGATGACTCATGAAAATCTGTTGTGTGTCAATGGCACAGCCAGGTACAGAGCCCAGGAACAGGCTTGTAATTGCTATCCTACACAAAAAAGATTCACAGTAAACAGCAGATGATGTAAATTTTTCTTTTGAATATGCTTTTGCACATCTGTCTAGACTTTTGGAAGTGCTGTGAATGCCAGATAACTACTCCCTGCTATGATGGGAGTGCATCCTCTAGCTAAATATTTAGATAGCATGAGCTGTGTTTACAGCAACTTCTGGCTAAAACCAAATGCACCAGTCTCTGATTATGTGACAGAAATACAAAGACAGGACTACAACCAAAAATAAATAAATTGGGAATATTTTGCTAGCAAGGACAATATTAAATATGATATAAAACTAGGCTTTTAAAAAACAAAGCAAACAATAACAGCTGAAACTACAGGGAAATGTCGTTAAGCATTTCTTTCTGATAACAAGCTAATAGCATCATTGCAGCCAGAACAATTTCTAACCCCCAAAAAAGCTTTTCTTTTTTTCTTTTTAAATTGACTTAGGCGATTAACTTTTTCTGCCAATGGTCTAATTAAGTGATGTTCTAGGTGTGTCCACGGGAGAGTTTTTAACTACGGCTGCTCACAGAGTGGCTGTTGCTCCCTTTCCAGTGTGCCTCAGCTACAGAGAATTTGCATCAGCTTTGGGATTTGGAGGAAAGCAGCTGCCTGCGGGGAGCTACTTCAGTGTTTCCCTCTCACTAAATAGCACACAGATGTATGTTTAGAGTTAAGAGCAGGCTTAAGCATCTGCCTGAACAAGGCTGACACTGCATTCGTATGGGTGAAGGCACCCCATCCAGTCCCTCCTTGTGGTCAATTTGCCAAACATCACTTAAATACACCCAGATTTAATTCTTCTCCTATTTCTGATTGTGGATTGTCGCCTGTTAGTGGAGTTCACCCTGCTCTACACAAGGAGTGACTGTGAGCAGACTCAGGGCTACGTGACTTTTATTAGCACTTCTGTGAGTCCTTGGGCTGAAGTTGGTACAAGCAGCAGAAGGAAGAATGGAAATGGCTGAAGGTCCTACTGTGTCTGAAAGGCTGGAAACTGTGCAAAGTGAGACAAACGACAGGCAAGGTTTCACAGTTAATACTGAACAACTATTTTTTTTTTAATGTCAGCTGTGAAGTGACCTTCAGAGAACCCAATCTATTCTTGCATTCAGCTCACTAGAGAGCTGTCCTGTTAGACCTGGAACAGACATGCTGTGTGGCTTTGCGAAAACCAATCTCAGAAAGAGGAGAAAAAAACCTGCTCAGAAAGTCATCTCCTCGGACCACTGAACTGATTTGTGTGTGTGTGTGGTTTGCTTCATTTCAACTTAAACCACTCTTTTGTTTTAACAGCTTGCTATGCGTCAATACAGAGGTAAACCAGGGTGTCAGTTTGGATTTTAAAGACTAATGTTCCTTTCAATATCTTACATGGGAAAGGCAGGATGTTTCATCAGAGAGAGGACTATAGAGGTGATGTGGATGGATATAAAGAAAAGAATTTCATCCTGCCAGTCCGGGGGAAGCAGATGACACTACAGCTCAGGGGGAACAGGGACTTTGGCACCGACACTACAAGCAAATGAAGTGCATACTGACAATTGGATTAAGAATCTTCTATGAGGTCTATGTCTGCTTATTGCAGAGCTCAGCACTGTCCTGAGAGCAGTAACTTGTATGTTATTTCAGCTGTGTATGTGCTCCAAGGTCCTTACTTGTGGTGAAAATAATCTGGATCGTTTTGCTCTTCAGGGATCTGTTCAGCGCCTGGAGTTTCACTGTGTACTGGGTAGATGGGCTTAGCTCTGTCAGGCTGTAGGAAGTTGTCTCGGGGTTTAGGATGACTTCCTATGGGGAGGAGAAATATTACAGGGAAATCGCAGTGAGAAAATCATAATAACTGGAACTGTTACATATTTTAGTTTGTCACATTATTTTTTGTGGTAATTATTTATGGTATTTTTGACCATCTAAATTATTTAATAGAAAACTTTTATTCCTCTAAGATTTTTATCAAGCTAACCTTCTTTAGAGGTTCAAGAAAAGTTGTCTGGAAATGAATGTTTACCATCACAATGTATAAGCTGTGTGGTTTAAAAGCAAGTCAGCATGAAGGTTCACATGCCTTGAACGTACACATTGTATAGATGTCTCTGTGAAACTCATAAAAAATTGAGAAGAATCACCCCTTAGGACAAAGAAATATCATACTCCAGTCTTCAAAAGGCTGTTTTTCTATAACTTTAAAAGACTGATTTTCAGCATGCTTAGGGAATTTGCCTTCTTGAAAATCAGAACCCTTTCTGATGTACCAGGCTGGGCATCCAAAATTATCTGTCATTTTTGCTGGGATTCACCTCATTCACATTTAGGCATCTAGTGTAATCTAGTTATGTAGGAACATAATAAAAATTGCTGGAGAGCAAAAGACACTTTTAAATGCATTTGTATTCAAGCTAGCACTGAAACAGGTACTTAGTATTTTACTATGTTTAACCTAAGGCACATGATTGTGTTCCGTTGCTGGACACTTCAGAGCATCTCTGCTGCCCAGTTTTGAGGCACAGCCCTTCTGGTTTGGTTACAAGTGCTATACCTTGACTCTGCCATCAATGGACTCGTAGATCAGGAGATAATCAGTGACAGGAGCACGTGGAGGCCTCCAAGTTATCACAGCTGTTTCTGACTGAACCTCAGTGGCACTTAAATCTCTTGGAGCATCCAGTCCTGAAGGAGTCAACAGATCAGTTACAATCACATCTATATGGAATTTAGTACAAAGGCTATCTTATGGGCAGTATATTAAAACAGGCCAGGAAAGCAAACTTTTTCTCCCCAGAAATTTGAAATTAAAAAATATTTCAACCTAAATTTTGTGATTAAAAAGTAATTTTCCCATTGGAAGTTTTAAAATAAAGGTGTTTACTTTATCTAAGTTAAAATATTGTCTTGTGTCAGGCACTTTAGTTTATAAGCTGTTGTATTGAAATGTCTTTTGAAACAAAATTGTGCCTTTCATTATTTCACACAAGACAGATTGGTATTTACATATTCCCAGGAAGAAAAACTTTGGTTCCAAAGATGCCTCTTTTGAGTAGGAAAACTTTTCATACTTGGTCTGGCTACAGCTTCCCTTCTCCACAGTAATTATAACACAGAATTTGTATGGCCCAGCCCTTGGCTCTCTAGTTAACGTCCTGGTTAAGTCAAGTAACAGTCAGGAACATGAGAAACATCCATGATTTCATTGATGCTCATGGAAAGCCATAAGTATGAAACCAACTGGATACCTTCAGCATTGGTACCCCAACATCAGCCCCAAAGAAGAGCTCCTGCTCCTACTTTGTGTGAGAATCTGTAGAATTGGTGACAGAAAACCACCTTCTGGATCAGTCACACTAGCCTTCGACCAGAGAAAATTTGGTGCAAATTCTATCAAAATTCAGGTTTCTAGTAAAAAAGGCACAATGTGCTGGCTGACTTTATGGCATTAGAGAAATGTAAGCCAGGTGGTACTAGAAGAGATGGCAGCTCTCCCCGCAGTGAGGTGGGACACAGCACCTGTAGTAAACTGGGTAGAGAGGGTCTCACTCTTCTGCGTGTCCTTCACTGCATGGACACTCAGCGTATACTCAGTTGCAGGTCGAAGGCCCTTCAGGTCATACTCCACAGTGTTTCCTGATACCGTCTGAGTAACTTCTGGGTCTAAGAAGAAAACACATAAGAGAAGAGGTCACAGCATTATTCAGATACGTCACGATGTACTCAACTCCATGCTCCATTCAGTGATTTTTTTTTTTTACTAGCTGAGAGCAAGTGCAAAATAGTAAAAGCCCAGAGCCCATCTCTCTGCTTACACCTATGCTGGATCTGAATTAACACCAGATTTCTCTATCTAAAAGTATTAGCACTCTCTAGTGTTCATATGAATTATAACACCATCTTTTCAAGAATATCAGTTGTCTCTGTTCATGTCTGAACTGGGAATGCTGAACTAAAATATTAATTTTTAAAATGCTTCCAGCGAGGCATCTCCTTCAAATAACAGGTCCCTGCCACCCTCCTGGAGTCACATTGCTGCACCCATTTCTGAGCATGTCTCAAGAGCTGTAATGCTGTCAGCTGCCTGACCCATCACTAACTCTTCTTACCATACTCAGAAGCATAGGAGACAACGTAATTATCCACAGCAGCAATTGCTGGCTTCCAGGTTGCCAGAGCCTCAGAGTCCGTGATGTTCACCACTGAGAGGCCTGACGGGCTGTCCAGAGCTGAAAGAAAGAGAATAACAGATTGAAGGAATTGGACAAACATTCTCGTCTCTGTGCAATGCTCTGTTGTAAATGTATGATATAAAATGTGCAAACACTGCTGCTTGACGCAGCTTTATGATCCCCTTTGGAATAGTGGAGCTCTGCAGAAAAGATGTCAGTGCCTATAAAGAGACATCAACTGCCTCCACTGGAAAGGGAGGTCAATGCGTGAAAAGATTAAACACTGGGAACAGACATAACTAACTATGTTCTCAGATCAATCTTGATATCATCAATCTTAACGGCTCTGTCAGAGCTGGCATATTTCTCTCAACACCCTCAAATCTGGACTGCTTTTTGGAGCAAACTCAGGAGACAGAGCTGGGAAAAATAACTAATGTGACGGCAGCTGATAGCCACAGTGACCTTCCACCAGCTTGCCCTGCATGTTTAAAAATAAACAAATCAAACAGCCAGCCAACCATCCAAAATCCCCACGTCATGCCTTGCTTCCTCATGGGACTCTATTTTGCACATAGTTTTATGCTCTCCCTGAATTGGGATAGATATCTGCCTCCAGTACATCTGGAATGGGCTATAAATTTCATGTTATTATCCAATATTCATCATCTTGTTCCTTGCCTCAGTT
>VYZW01041861.1:1183-13813 GCA_013401315.1 Balaeniceps rex
GTCAAAACAGTGGACTCCAGAGAATTATTCATCTTATTCTGAATTAGACACCAGTACGAACTAGTTATATCTTTTGCCTTTTTCCTGACTCAGAAAAACAGTTTTAGATGATCAGTTCCTTTGTCTGTGAAAGGTAAGTGGGAGGATACTTATCCTGCACTGCTGTTTTGGGTGCTCGCTAGCAGCTTACCCACACTGACACATTTCAAGCTTAGTATTTGTAGCCATTTTTCTTTTAATACAACATTCTGGGTTATCCAGTGAGACCTTTTGTACTTATGGCCAGATGTAAAGAAGACTAAATAGTCATGTTTCATGGCTGAAGTGTTTGAGAAAATCTTAAAAATTTACTTAGATATGGGGTCATTCCTAGTAGGTATGCTAATAAGTCTAAAATTCTGAAAAGGATATATATGTACGTATACTTCAATGTTGCCTTTCAGAGAGACCCATGATACCCAAAATACACATAAATTCTTACTTCACTGACTATCTGAGGGATGATGACCACTCTGTCTGTAAGGTTTCTTTACATTCCAAAACATGCAGTTTATCCACCTAAAAGCCATCCATCATTGGAAAAACCATAGAAACTTAAAGATTGAAGTACATCAAGTCATTCTCTGTTAGCAGCAAAATTGTACCCAGGAAGGGGAGGTTGTGTACTATCTCCTCTTTCTCGAGGACAGATGAAGTTACAGCTTTCCTGCTCTTCTGTGTATTGATCTTTATGAAAGAAGACGTAGATGTAAGGGATACATTCCAATTATTTTAGCATGTTCATGTCTTGATTTGGTTATTCCTCATCTCAGGCTTACTTGAGAGAATGATTACCAAGGAAAAGATCTATCTGAGCATCACTACGACAGTCTATCAGTGAAAGAAGCTGTATTTCATTAGCGCTTATCATGACATTAATAATGATCTGAGTTAATGAAATGCAAAAATCAACCAGTTAACAGCAATGTAATCCACAGAAAAATAATTTAACGGCACTGACAAAGTATGCCTAACATGAGACATAAAAGATGACCTTTCCTTTGCTTCTTGATTGGTGGAATTGTCTCTGTAACTCATGCAGAGACTTCACTAATTGTGTTTCTTGTAGAAAACTAGTTTGAATGGTTGAAGAACATTATTCTAATAAGGTTATTTACTTCTTAATTAAAAAGGAAAATAATTAAAACCAAGTTTAACATTTTATGTCTCTGGAACAACATATTCAAGAGAATTACTGTAAACTACTAGATTCTCCTTTCTCTTGCATTATACCATTCTTCATGGATTTAAATTTAGGGGGGTGGGTCCCTTTTTTGTCACTAGTACTTCACATGTAGTTTGTTCTCAAAACAGTGATATTTTTGTCTTCTATCTGATAATGATAAAAACCTTAGTTATTATTTTGAAATGCGTTTTCTTGTGTTTACGTAGAGATCTCAAAATATATGTCCGAGTGCATGTATTAACTTACCATTCAGCTTCATAAAGCAATGGGCTATTGATTCAGCATCTGCAGCTAACTCTCTTTTGCAGGTAGTGTCATCTAAAAGTGCTAAGTGCAACATCTCATTTGTCTCTAACACGTAGTTCTTTGTTATGGAAATAAATCAAATGTGTTTCCAAATTATACTTTTGATAATATGTTTTGCTCATCTGACCCTCCATTTATGGCAAAATCTTATCACCTATGAAAAAAGGTAATGAATTAAAATCTTTTATTTAGCTATTTCTTCTTTGAAGTAAGCAACTTCATATTTTTTATATTCTCATACAAAGCGAATTTACAGAGTTTTGTGTGATTTTTTATATACTCCCTTCTGTATGAACTTTAACTTGGTTAAAAATGTGTTTTTAATTAGGTATCCCAGTGACAAACATTATATTTAAATCCACTGTGCATGGAAGACATATACTTTTATTTTTGTGTCCCTGTATACACAACTCCAAACACACAAAAAATTATGCATGCATAAGTGTAGCCATTTTTGCAGACCAATTTGATTTTGTAGAATCATAAAATAGTTTGAGTTGGAAGGGACCTTTAAAGGTCTTCTAGTCCATTCCCCTTGCAATAAGCAGAGACATCTTCAGCTAGATCAGGTTGCTCAGAGCCCCGTCCAACCTGACCTTGAATGTTTCCAGGGATGGAGCATCTCTCTGGGCAACCTGTTCTAGTGTTTCACCACCCTCATCGTAAAAAAAGTCTATCTTTTATCTTGGTAACTTGTTGTCTGCAGTCCTAGTAGCTGGTTTGATCAAACTATTGATTTTCTCTCTGTGGAGGAACGCTAAGATGTTACAGGACCATCACAGTAATTCCTTTACACTGCATTTAGCTACTGCCACAGAAGCATAGGCAGAACAATATATTTTATTTTCCTGTACTTTTCTGAACAGAAATTTTTTGGTCTGTTCTATTTAGCAAACTGGGGGATAAAGGGGAAGAGGCATAACAGCCCTGAACTTTGACCAAGTGCATTATAACAGCTGTTCAGCTGTGATTTGATTATAATGACATGTAGAGAAATATGCACGTAATGGGGAAAAAAATAACCCAAATGGNTACTTTTGATAATATGTTTTGCTCATCTGACCCTCCATTTATGGCAAAATCTTATCACCTATGAAAAAAGGTAATGAATTAAAATCTTTTATTTAGCTATTTCTTCTTTGAAGTAAGCAACTTCATATTTTTTATATTCTCATACAAAGCGAATTTACAGAGTTTTGTGTGATTTTTTATATACTCCCTTCTGTATGAACTTTAACTTGGTTAAAAATGTGTTTTTAATTAGGTATCCCAGTGACAAACATTATATTTAAATCCACTGTGCATGGAAGACATATACTTTTATTTTTGTGTCCCTGTATACACAACTCCAAACACACAAAAAATTATGCATGCATAAGTGTAGCCATTTTTGCAGACCAATTTGATTTTATAGAATCATAAAATAGTTTGAGTTGGAAGGGACCTTTAAAGGTCTTCTAGTCCATTCCCCTTGCAATAAGCAGAGACATCTTCAGCTAGATCAGGTTGCTCAGAGCCCCGTCCAACCTGACCTTGAATGTTTCCAGGGATGGAGCATCTCTCTGGGCAACCTGTTCTAGTGTTTCACCACCCTCATCGTAAAAAAAGTCTATCTTTTATCTTGGTAACTTGTTGTCTGCAGTCCTAGTAGCTGGTTTGATCAAACTATTGATTTTCTCTCTGTGGAGGAACGCTAAGATGTTACAGGACCATCACAGTAATTCCTTTACACTGCATTTAGCTACTGCCACAGAAGCATAGGCAGAACAATATATTTTATTTTCCTGTACTTTTCTGAACAGAAATTTTTTGGTCTGTTCTATTTAGCAAACTGGGGGATAAAGGGGAAGAGGCATAACAGCCCTGAACTTTGACCAAGTGCATTATAACAGCTGTTCAGCTGTGATTTGATTATAATGACATGTAGAGAAATATGCACGTAATGGGGAAAAAAATAACCCAAATGGACCCTTTTTTACATTCACATACACTTATTTAAATTAAAATGGATTTAACAGAAGTAAACAGCATAAACCCGTATGAAGCCAATGTAAATGAGAGCAGAAACAGCCCCTATTTTCTACTGTTAAGTGTCAGCGGTTCACCTTAATACACTGCAATGCTTATGGAGTTTTTGAGATATACAAGTTCAAATTTAAATACCCCCAGATAGATGCCTTTCTTCTTTTACAAAACCAGTCCAAAGAGAAGATCTTTCAACTACATTTTCAGGAGGATAATTTCTTTCCTGGCTGAATCACTACTTCAGTAAAATAGAAATAATAGAAAAATATCTATTTAATGAGTAGTGAACAACACTAAAATATCCAGTAGGTTCAATAACATTTTTAGTTTCTTTTCTTTCTTTTTTTTTTTTTTAACAAATGAGATATTGCCCATACTCCTTGTTTAAAACCCCTCATTTATCATGAAAGGAAAATGTCTGTTTCTTATGAGAATTCACAAAATTCTGTGGAGTCCTAACACTAGACAGAGATGCTAACATGTTTTTTTTTATCTTTGAACACTAAGAAAATTAAGAACTAAAATGAAGTTTCATTATGAAAAATGTCTAAGGGAACAGTTAAATGATATTTGAAGGCTCATTTTAAAAAGAAGTTACATGTTCCAGGGTCTGACAGAGCTTAGTTATCATCTAGTACTTTGGATGTTCTGCCTCCTTATTGTTAACTCTAGAGGTTCAGTCATTGGTTTCATTACTGGGGCAATTAATAGTGCTGACTATAAATTACTCGACAAACACTGATAAAATGGAAAAATTTTGAGTCAGTGTGCACTGCAACTAATATTCAGAGCAAAAAAATAGTAACACGACTTGAAACGCCCTTCTTCATATTCTGTTCTGTCATCCTCATTATCTTGTGGTGATAAAGAACCACGTTTTGAGAATAATTTAAGTAATTTTATATGCAGGCTGAAGTGAAATTTTCAGTGCTCTTAGAACACTCTTTCATTGCATAATACATTGATATGAAAAAAAAAAAAAAGGCTCACAAAGTTTCATCTCCTGTTGCATTACAAGCACACCAGAAACACTGTTTTTAACTTCTCAGCTTTACACAGAATGTGGCAAGGTTAAAGCCTAACTTTTGACATGTTCATCATTAACACTTTGACATTCTTTTAGCCTGTCTGTAGGGAGAAAGATGAATTCATTACAGATAGGTAAATAAAAAGAAAAGTTATTTTCTCTCTAAATTAATATAATGACACACTTTCATGATGAATTTTCTAAATCATTTTCAGCTTATACTTTCCTCTCTATGGGTTCAATTATCTTTGTCATAAAAAAGAGCTTTTTCATAGACAACCTTTAGCCATTTTTCATGGCCTAATTTAACTATAAAGCTGTTAACATCACATTTTAAAGATGATGATAGATTGCCTTTTAACCTATGAGAAATTTTCAGATTAGATATTATAATATTCGTAGATATAACCTTACCAATTATGAAGAAAAACTCTGAAAACATAAATATGGCTTTAACCTTGAAACCTGACTGGGTTCAAATACAGCAGAAGCTGTCATGTCACTGTGGTTTGTCACGGCAAGTTATGTGATTTCTTGAATTGAGCGAGACAACACCTGAAGGCCAGATTCTTCTGAGACTTTGGTTTTATGCTTTTGTTGTAGCTGATTTTACTGCCAGTTGCCTTAGATGTTTCAGATAATTTTTCCCCCCTATTTACTCTTACACTAAAATAACTCCTCTCATTTGTTTTTAAAAGGGGATGAAATGTGGTTGCTTTATTACCTTGTTGCTGTGCTTTGCTAATTTTGTTCTCAAAAATTAGAGAGTCTGTTTTAACAAAATAAATAATAACATACTTACAAAGCTCAATGACTTTTTTTGAGTACTGGAATAACCAATAATATTTACGTAGGGATAACTGCGACATTTCTGAGGTGGAAAAGATTCCCTGAATTTGAACCATATTGCTAAGTTACATGTAATACTTTCACAGAGAAATCTTCTATAGACATCAGCAGAGCTAAAAGAGCCAATGCACCTGAGCAAAATGGTTTCAATTAGCTAAGGTTTCCCAAACATAAACTGTTGGCTGGAATATAACTATCCACACCACCAACAGGAAGGACTGTACACCAGTATTAACAACCAAGTCTTTTACCAGGTGATGTGAATAAATGGTAATCTTCCTTTCACCTGTGGACCATATCCTCAGAGCACAGGAGAGAGCATTTTAAAAATAAAAAGGGAAAGGAGCAACTTTTCATCTATATTTGTGAAGATTTACATTGAGCTAAGTTAAAATTATATTTTATTATTTATCGAGGAAAGCAGGGTAATTTTACCCACCTGACATGATCACTGTGTCAAAGTCCATCCTACTTGCCTCATTACATTGACTTTCATTATGGCACTTGCTTCGCTGTTTAGGAACAGAAGTCTCCTCTGCCTAATTATCCTCTTTCTCCTGATGCCTTTTTCCTTTGTGGAAAATCCCGCCATAGTAGCAATACAAGAGTGCAGGTATCTGGGATGTAAAGACCAATGGCAGTTACCTGGGACTCACTCACTTAGAAAACAGGAGCACAAAGCAGCAGCAGCAGCAGCGTCACCTCCTGCAGATAAGAGCTACAACTCTCCCAGAGCTTCCTTAATCCAGGCTTAAAGAATTAGCAAATAGAAAAATGAGGTACCAGGCCACCAGAGTGTAGCTTCCTTGTTATCATCTTTGCTGAATAGCAGGAGTTGTGGGGGGGTGGCCATGTTCCCCTGACCCCACAGCGCAGGAACTCAGCACCAGCTATAACAGCCCGCTGTGGCCAACGGTACTGTTAGCAGGCTGCCAAACATATATCTTCCTTCTATGACTGAGGAATATCATTACAGCAATGGGCAGTATTATATGTGATTAAAGGTCTAAGTTAAACCCATTAAGGTAATGAGGGCTAGAGTTCGAGATGACAGACTGCAGTGTGCCCTTGATTCAGAATGCTTGTAAGAAATTTAATATTGCAATGTAAATGTGTCTTCCAGTGAAGTACAGACCTACTCTTGGTATGTTTTCAATGTGTTTTTAAAACACAAACATACTCAGAATATGTGATTTCTTCCCTTCTAACACCTCTGGGAGCCACTGGTTCCACAAAACTACATTGCTGAAATCCATAGAATCATAGAATGCTTTGGGTTGGAAGGGACCTTTAGAGGTCATCTAGCCCAACCCCCCCACAGTGAGCAGGGACATCATCAACTAGATCAGGTTGCTCAGAGCCCCGTCCAACCTGATCTTAAAGGTTTCTAGGGATGGGGCCTCCACTACCTCTCTGGGCAACCTGTTCCAGTGCTTCACCACCCTCAGTGTAAAAAGTTTCTTCCTTATATCTAGCCTAAATCTACCCTCCTTTAGTTTAAAACCATTAGTCCTTGTCCTGTCACAACAGGCCTTGCTAAAAAGACTGTCCCCATCTTTCCTATAGGCCCCCTTTAAGTACTGAAAGGCCGCAATAAGGTCTCCCCGCAGCCTTCTCTTCTCCAGGCTGAACAACCCCAACTCTCTCAGCCTGTCNCTTCTGGGCTGCAAGCGCACATTGCTGGCTCATGTCCAGCTTTTCATCCATCAGTACCCCCAAGTCCTTCTCTGCAGGGCTGCTCTCAATCCCCTCATCTCCCAGCCTGTATTGATATCGGGGGTTGCCCCGACCCCGGTGCAGGACCTTGCACTTGGCCTTGTTGAACCTCATGAGGTTCACATGGGCCCACCTCTCCAGCCTGTCCAGGTCCCTTTGAATGACATCCCGTCCCTCAGGCGTGTCAACTGCACCGCTCAGCTTGGTGTCATCTGCAGACTTGCTGAGGGTGCACTCGATCTCGCTGCCTATGTCATTGATGAAAATATTAAACAGCACTGGTCCCAGTACAGACCCCTGAGGGACGCCACTTGTCACTGGTTTCTATTTGGACATTGAGCCGTTGACCACTACGTATATGATGTATGTTTATGAGCTGTGTATGGCTGGATTTGATTCCCTGAAATTATCCACCCCCACTGCCTGCCATTCTCTCCCATTTTAATGTGTTTTAAGTGCCATTGCCAAAGGAATCTTTCTTTCCTTGCTCTGATCATGTCACTTTCCTTTCTAAATTCCTTTATTTCTTGTTTTTCTCCTTTGTATCATGGTAAAGCTATTAATTCTTGATGACAAAACCCTTTGCAATATCATTGATACCACTATTTCTAGTTTCCTTTCATCTGCACATTCCCTACTCCTTCTTCTCCCTTGGTTTCTTCTTCTCTTGACTTAATGTCCTATCATCCTCTCATTCCCCAGTTAACTCAGTCCTCCTCTTCCAGCTGTTCTTTCCCAGTATTCAGAGACCACTCCGAAGAAATTACCGTAGCCAGTCATTTCTTGTTATCATGAATAAGCATCCCATCCAGTATTGCCTAGTGTCTGGAGTTGACTGTTACTGCAAGCTCTTTAAGGAAATGCCTTGTAATATATTTGTAAAATGTGTAAACACTAAGCACACTATATAGCTATTACCGCTTACTCAGAAAAAGTGTATGCAAACAGCTAGGTCTGCTGTGAATATCAGCAGGCTCAAGGTTCATCAAGTAAACAAGAGAAACAAATTGCAGTCATTCTCCATTATGTTTCTATTGCATGTTTTCATCTTGATTACACTCCCAGAATTCACATCTGAAAATTTTTAACAGGGCTTTTTAGCTGACCACACCATCTCACACCTTGAAAAGCGGGGAAAGCCAGTTTGTAGCCTACAAATCCCCATAGAACTTTAGTAAAAAGGGAGGCATGTCTTTATTTAAGCACCTATACATGTAGCTTAAATACCAAAAGCACCCATATATATGGGCATCTAAAGTTGGCCACACAGAAATCACTAGGCATTTATCTTGCCCTGACCAAGCTATGACTTCAAAGGGAACTGCAGAGTGCTCAGCACTTTAGAAAATCAATGCTCTAAGCACTTCATAGTTAGGATTTAGGAACCATCTTTAGGGTACCATTTTTATGTTCTTAACTACCAGGCTTAAAGCAGACCTTTAATGGAAAGTTGCACCTATTTTTCTCAGCTCAACAGTCTGAAAGCTGACAAGGTGAGACATGCTTGTATCCCTGAATAAATTGCAACGTGTTTATTTTTGGGGAGCTTTAGTTGCAACTTGTCAATTTAATGCTCTCCTGAAGAGTGGTGTCATTTGTGAGGGATGCCATATGAGGACGAAAAGTAGGGATTTTTGTGACCTGCTTAAATGTGGATTTAAGAAACAGAAAAAAAATCTTTAAAAATGGTCTTTATGTTTGTTTCAGCAATTACTGAAATAAAATTGAAGTGTGTTTACAGATTCCTGTGTTGAACTCTCACACCACCACTGTCACAAATCACATAGCTTTTCAACAATGGGTCATTTCTAGCACTCAAGAATGGGAGATTGTTTGAAATGAAATATTGCTGTGAATTCACAATGATGTATTTGTTGCCTTTAATATGCTTTTAGGTGGCATTTTCCTTTTTAGCATTGTACTGTGTCTTGCTTATTTTGTTTTGTAGTATTATAGGAAAAAGGAAGCAGACCTTTTTCCAGATTTATTTTAAAAGTATAGAGAGTTTGCACTAAATATTCAGCTGATGTGAAGGGTTTTTGGAGTACCTACGCATTATATATTTGGAATCTGCGGAACACTTTTTTTTTAAATTATGCAAAATGTGTGCTAATATCGGTACTGTTTCAAGTGCAGACTTATAAAGAAGGAGGAAAAGGAGAGGTAAATGGGCTATAGCTCTGCTCTCGACATAGCAGAACAGTCTTTCTCCCCAGATTCAGTCAGCTCAGGGTAGTGCCTATCCAATTTGACTGACATGCACATAATAACAGTATTTTGCTAAAAGGAATGAGAATTTATCCTAAAAATGTGGATGATGTTCTCTTTTGGTCATAGTAGCTATGAGTCCATGGTCCTGCTTTTCAAATAAAATAAAAAAAATTCAGCTGGCTAAGAATTCTCTCATTTGTTCTCTCTTAAAATATCAGTCCAGCGGAGGGCTTTTCATATCACTGAAACAAAGATCCCTGCCCCACCTAAACTTTACAAACATGCAATGCTTTACTTCCTCCTGTTGCCATATTTTAATCCCAGCTGCTATTTTCTTTTTAAATTATAATGTTGGTTTAAAACCCATGGAATATGAAAGAAAGACCTTGAACATGATGAAGGAAATATCAGAAACCTTCACTGTATCATTCTAACAGTTCCTGGATACATGGATGAGTTCAGAAAAAGAAAGTCTCAACTAAAGAATTCACATAAAAAGATGCCTGTTGCCCATGCTGCAAACTGAAGTGTTCCTAAGATGAAAAAAGGTTACAGATGAAGTATGAAAAGTTTTTGACTGATCAAGGACTGATGGCTACAATGAACCAGCATTTCACAGTGCTACTGGCTTACTAAAAAGGAAAAAACAAGGACTGAAAAGTAAAAACAACTGTTAGGAAATTCTTCAATTCCTTCACCAAAAGCAAAGGACAGTTGAAATACTCACTTGGAGAATGTGAGTCATACTTTCCAGAGGCCCAACCCTAATTCCTAATTTTCTCAGAATTTCAGCTTTTTCAACACCAGGATCTCTGTTCACTGTTGTTTCTATTTTGAAGATTTGCTACAAAAGATGTGTCATAGAACTGTAGGGATAGAAGATTTGGCATGGGACATTTACTTCGATAATAAACTGTAGTTCAGCTAAAAGTTTATTATCTGCCTGTTAGCCCTCCATCTCTCATTCTTCTTTTTAGAGTATATGGTCCTAATTATTAGGTCACTGAGAGCTCTATAGATATTTCTTTTAGCTAATTATTTGTATTAATCTACCTGATTACAGTGGTATATATTTTGATTTGAAAAATAAGGTGCAGCTTGACTAAATGAAGAGATTTTTCAGTCCGCTGTGGCACCAATCAGTCAAAACATTAAGATTGTAATATGAAGATTAAAGAGTGTAAAGAATGTTCAAAAACAATTCAAAAAGTGTCTTAAGCATGGCAGAGATAAATATTACCACGTCTTATTTTTGAGTTACTGGAATCCAAAGTGGAATACATAGTCCCATAAACTGCCTATCTGAGGAAAACGAGACACTTGCAATAAGCTTCATAGCAGCAGAGAGCAACTTCAAGTACCTCATATGAATACCGAAGAGCAGGATTTAACTTAAATGTCACTCTTCTCAGAGGCTTTGGTACTTAACTCAGGTCTGCATAGAAGCATTCCTGTCAGATTGGGATTCATGCATCTAAACTCTGTCACAGAGTTTGAAACTGAAGTTGTTCTCTTAAAAAAATGGAGTGGAGGATCAGTTCTTTCTTTTGAAACATGCTGGTGGGACCATTTCTGCTGTTACCTCTGTCGCTGCATGCTGGAAAGAGTAAGGCTGGAGTCCAGGCATCCTTAGACTGGGAGGACACAAATCTACCTTTGTCTCCAAAAGATTGCTGGAGGTTAGCTGCAAGCTCCTAGGAACCATGTGCCCCTTTCAAGAAATAATGCAATATTGATTTGGCCAGAAAGAGGGCAAATGAAAGAGCATGATTCTCTGGCCTGCGATGAGGGCACTGACCTCAAAGGGAGAAATCCTGATTAGTAGCTGTGGCTCCCAAGGCTACTGAACGTATTTCACGTACTGTCCATTTACTGCAAGTTGTGGGAAGGTGATGAGAGACCGGGGAGATGCGAGATTCCCAAGGACAACAGAAAGTGGGAAAAAATGTCAGTGGAACAGGACTGTGGGACAGCTAATAACAGAAGGATGTTATGGGGCACAGGCTAAAGCTGACTCAGTGAGCCATAGTTCAGAAATGGGAAGCAGTAGTGGGAAATATCCACTAGAAAGAATTTAAAAACATCCAAAGTCAAAGGAGGACAAGAAAAAAAGGAAAAAAAAATCAGTCAAAAAGTTCAGACATGTCGCTTGTACTACTACCACTTACCACTCAGGCAAATCGCTTTGGCTGGAATGAAAGGCATTTCCCCGACCAAATCTGCACCATGTGTTACAACATCTGCATGAACAGACCTGGACTAACCCAAGAACTGGCAGTAGCATTAGCAACTGTCAGGGTAGAAGACTTCATATATACAAACTGCTAGCATGCCTATAACACATTTAGGGCGAGAGCTGCCATCCCTGCAGAGCTGTCGTACAGACAAATCCTCTTGTTTGGAAGTAACGAAATATTTGTGCATTGCATGGTGCAGGCATACCTGTTGCTTTGGGGCAGGGGAAGACTTCCCTCAGACAGTCTGTCCTACTCAGTTCATGTAACAGAACGGTCTAAAATACATTAATCTTGGCTTCTAATAAGGATCTTTTATTAGGTCTCGCTGGTAAATATTTTGAGAAATGGAAATATATTCAGTTTCCATGACAGACCAAAACCAGTAATGAAGTGATAGAGAAACATTTTGCAGAAAAAATATCTTCTAAGTGTGGGAAGTCTCAGATAGACAGAGAAAGAAGAAAGAGTATTTCATATACGGGTGGCCTCAACACAACCATATGTTTTATCAGGGAACAAGTTGAAAGAGACCAACTATCTCAAAGGGGTAAAGCAGATTTGTTTGAGGGATAAATGGGATTTCTGACCCTCTATAAGTTAATTAAAGTCCAAGGAGAATGAGCCATAAATAAAATAAATTACTTTTTTTTATTCTTGAATGATAGGCATATCTGCTCACACAAATGGTGTGATGAGACTGGAACAGTTTTGTCAGGCCTTTCGATCTCTGATGCAAGGCAAGCATTCTCCCTTCAAAAGGAGATTGTGCTCTAGTTTGTGTGACATTCACACCATCAGTTCTGCAGTGGGGAGAGGCTGATGGTCATTTCATGAAAGCAAATTTCCATTTCTCTAATAAGTAATTTTTTAACAGAATCTGGGAGCAAGCATTTCATAAATAAGGATCTATGAAGTAATTCACTTATCTGTCGACTTCCCTTTTAAAATATTTATCACCTGAATGAGGTGTCGGGGAGAGCTGCATATCAAAGTTATGGGGCATTACAGGTTTCATAACATCTTGCTGCCTTTGA
>VYZW01041865.1:1120-13359 GCA_013401315.1 Balaeniceps rex
AAAAAAACTGAATGCATGTATTTAAAATGTAAACCATAATATGGAAGTAGAAGAGATGGCTTTCTTTAAACAATGTTAGCTTTCTTCTGTTAGCAAAGTATATGGGTGAAAACAGTTATCCTTCTTGCATGATCAGGCAATTTATGCTTGCTTTTTTTTTATTAAATTGTTGGTTAAAGCTGGATCTTGGTGTTATTAATAGAAGTTTTTCCACAGATTTTTATTTTTGTGGTGCAAGACCAGGTCCCCAGGAGCAAGAAGGCCAGATGTTTGGGGGAAGGGCAGTTTTGCAATATGAGCTTTTAATTGAAGTTTTGATGTGAAGAAAAAGAATAAGATAGGAACAACAAAGGAATGCTGGATCTCAGCTGTTGTCCTGTTAATGCATCTGCTTTTATGTAGTCAGATCATTAACTGCTGTGAAATGATATACATGTGTCCTGCATCTTTAGTGTGGGAATTTCTTTGGCTTAGGGTAGGACTCAGTAACAGCCCTGCTGTTGATGATTATGTTTGTTCATCGTAAGTACTTCCTTGTCCCATTTGGTTAACTCTCTCAGATGTTGTCGATGTTGCAGTAAGTACTGTTAAATTCCATTTTGCATCTGCCAACATATGTATCTAATCAGAGATCCCATTCTTCAAAGGCTGCTGCTGTGAACAGATTCAGTGAAGCCACTACCACCAGAATGAGCCTTTACTTGGGCTAGGCAGGGTTGTGAAGGAGAAAAGGGGAATTTCTCTAGAAAAAGTGATGAAGTATTCCCATTACAGTTTTGCCTGAGAAGTACTAGCTATGTGATTAAGTCCAGCCTTGTTTTTTAGTGAAAGACAATTGTAATGGTGCTTTAAAACTTTTCAAACTTTTTTTTTTTTCTTTGTAGGTGCACAGTTGGATAAGATAGGGTTCACTGTCATCAAAAAGTGCATCAGTGCTGTTGAAACACGAGGTAATGATCAACCCTACCTGTTTGTGGAGGGGGTGGAGCAGCTGGTCTGCTCTTTGAAGAAGGCCCGTGTGATCTAGTCTCCTGTAGATCTCTGGGAAAGACTTAACATGGTAGATATTACACTGACCAGGGCAGGAGCTTCCTTCTTTCTGGTCCCAGGCTTTTATGTATGGCTTTCCCTCAAGAAATGTGTTTTCAGGAAGTTCTCAGAAGGGGGTAATAGCACCTCTCTTGACAAAGAAAGCCAATGTTTGTGTGCAACAGCTGAGAAAAACCTGTGTCTTGTAAGCAATTCCTGTACCTTTGCTTTGCTTTTGGAACAGACTAATTAATTTTAGTATTCCACTTGTGGAATTTGAATGGAGGTTTTCTGTTTAGTCACTTAAGACAGAAGAACAGGAGCTGAGCAGGCAAGTGAATAACAACAAGTATTGAAGTACTTCTGGTGGAGTTAGTCTCACACCAGAGACAAGGATGCTGTTAGGCTTACTGTTGCATATACTCATTGTTGTACCTCCAAAATTGGAGACAGAAGAGAAAGGTCAGTATGCAGACAGTATTCAAGAGGTAGTTGGGATTATGATTGTGGAGAGGCTCTGTGTCACAGACCCTGTGTAACTTGGGCACTGGATAATACCAGCTTTTGATATTGCTGCCATGTGAGGAGACAACAATACTTGTATGGACATGCTGAAATGTGGGGTGACCAGCCACTCTGAGGCTCACTGCATTGTATATGGTATTGTGTGGAGAACCTGCTTGTTTGGTTGTGTTTTTTTTTTTTAAAAAAAAAGAGGTGAAAAGATGAAAATAGGTAATTGGTTACAGTGTATTTCTTAGTTTGTTAAAAGAGATGTTGAAATTCCTCTGTGCTATTTTTGTTTTTCTCCTAAAACATTGACCTTCCTTCCCACGCCCGAAAGGGGAAATTTATGATTTTTCAGGAATTGTATCTCTTTTCCTAGAGATTTAGCATTGCACAGGACAGAACATTTATATCTATCTTTGTATCACAGTTCAGCTTAAATAAGATAGCTAAACAGAAGAATGTCTGGTCACACTTGCTGTCAATGCAGGGTCTTACTTAAAAGCAGTGTCTTCCATGTATGCACTTACTATACAATATTATTAGTAAGACTGAGCAGCCTTTGTGATATTGAGAATTTAGCATTTAAACAGCAAGAAGTGTCTGAAATCCTTTTTCTCTTGGACTTTTTTGTATCAGTCCTGTGTGATGCATTAAAGATGTTATTCCAGATTAGACCATATTCTATCTGGTGTTATTTTTGTTCATTCTGTTCTTTTGAATATTTTTCGAATAAGGTTTGCCTGTCTCATCACTTTAAAAATTTCAGTTACTGGCATTTACAATCTGAATATTTCAGCCGGGAAACACTGCAGATAAAGCTGGCATCCTACAGATAAATTGCCTTCACTGCAAAACTCTGCTTCGATATAGAATGGATCTTCTCTTTGCACTGGATGAGAGAGACTTTATGAAAAGGGTAGCATGTGGTCACGTAATAAAAGGCTGGTTTTGGTCTACAGCACAGTGGCTGGTTACCTTACAATTCCTTATGAATCATGTTTTGGTTTATTATCTATATGTGCATTCAAATAGTTTTCTTCAAGTAGTCTTTTTTTTCTGTCTTTGGTACCTTGCAAGGAAAGTGAAACAAGAACATAACTGGAAAAAGTCTGAACACTTTATTCATGAAGTGGCTATTTGGAAAAATGGGTTGGACACGGGATTTCATCTCATGGCTGTGGGTGGATAGGTTAAACTGAGTGGTGGTTCAAGTCTAATCTGTTCTTTATGCCTTGATTTAGGGGCATGTAAGAAGGTGCAAAATGTATGTGTAACCCCACCTAATATTATTGTTCAAGACAGATGATAAGCTTGCATAGGTTAGAAGCATGTGTCACTGTATTGGGATCTGCCCTGAAGTATACTTCGAAGAGAATTAAAGTTACCAAAGTTTAGCTGCAGTATTTTCTGTCTTTGGAGACCTTGCAGCTTCACTATCCCTTGTACACAGCCTTTGTAAGACCTGCAGTCAATAGAGTGCTTTGTGGCAATTACTACCAGTAAAAATTACTTTTATCTATTAATTTTGGTTTGGGGAGTACTTAAGGAAAAAAAAAATCAGTATTCAATGAATATTTCTTTTCCCAGGTTTTCAAGAATGGGTTTAGGTGAGGTACTACCTTCCAGGAACTCAGCAATCCACCTAGCTCTGTTTCAATGACCTTGATTCGTCCATTGCATTTCAAGCAGTTGTTGATGATTTTCTGTTTATCAGTACTGAACTTAACATCAACTGCATTTTTTTTAAAAAAAAAAAAAGCCTAACAAACAAAATCCTGACTTCATCCGTGAGACTAACTGAAGCATTCCTAAAGGATCAGTTTCTGTTTTCTGCAGAACCTGCAGGACCTTCTGCTGATATCTGCTGAGCTAAACAAACAGAGGGCCAGGAGAACATTCAGTCATTTGCCTTGGAAGGGTTTGGCCAAATAGTTGTATGATGAAGAAAACTCATCTTTCAGATTTTATACCTATACTTGTTCTTAAAACAATTTTTACTTGATTATTTTACTTTAATGATAACACATCAAAGGCAAGTTATGTTCGGCAGAAGAAAACAGGACAGATGCCTCTTCAGAGACTGTGCTTGTGTGCCATGTTTTTATCTCTTTTAATCATAATGGGTGTGAGGTTGGCGTGGGTGGAAAGAGAGGACAGTCTAGTGTGGGTGGAAACTGAGAATAGTCTTGTCATGTCATAGCAGAAAAAGTCTGGTATTCAGAGAGAGAAGAGCATAACAGAGATATTGAACATAAACTTGTCAATGGCTGGTTAATTTTTTCTCAGTTACGTTCCCTTTTATAAAGCCAAGAAGGAAATTATTTGCTCTGAATGAACAGAAGAATCAAAGGCAGTGTCTTGGTTAAAATGCGTGTAAGCTTCTGATTCAGTATTGCCTTATAAGACATTGGCTGTGCTTTACCTGGTAGGAGACACTGAGGCATCAAGATATGCAGCCTGTCTCTCGCATAAACACGATGCTGGTTGGATGTGCACCTGTGTTTTGTGTCTGAGAGAACATTTTGGGATTCTGTTTGGTGTATTTTATTTATAATTCTGTACTGAGAATAATATGACGGGGTAAAAGTTTATAGAAACATCAAAGAGCTGTTTGCTCTGATAGTAAAGACTCTGTGCATGTTTATGTGTGCAAGTAGTTGGTTGTGCCTTTTGTGAGGATGTGGAAGGTGTTTGCCAGAGCAGTGTTTGTCTTGACTTTAGAACTACCAGAGCTGCTAATCTGAGCTGCAGAGAGAGATGGCAGCATTGAGCTGTCTGTCCAGTCTGTCTGCTCATGAGAAAGACACACGATGGTGAGGAGGAAGTAGAAAACCTTTTCACGTAACAAAAAAACCCTGGCATTACCTTGAATTTAGAGCGTCACTTGTATGGCTGTTTCTGTACTATGGAGTTTGATATAAAAAGTTGTCTTTGCAGCTATATTACTAGTCTGTGTCAGCCGCGTGTACAATGCCAGCCACAAAGTAAACTTGCCAACATACCTTGCTTACCATAGTATAAATTACTATTTTAGTTACAATACCTTATTTTTCTAAGCATGTTTCACAAATTGTGTACCTGTGCCAAATTCCGGTATCAGACAGCCAAACATCTTGAGATAATGTAAATATGAACGAAATTATGCTGTGGGGCTTTACCGCTCAAAGTTGCCAATAGTGACTGGTTGAGCCGGCAGACACAGCGTCTGAACCCTTCTACATTTTAGTCAGTGGTTAGCTATTCCTTGCAATGAGTCATCTTGTCAATTGTGTTCTGTAAATGCCAAGCATTATCAGTCTTGGATGCTGAAGATCCTGAAATGTGCAGATTAAATCAGAAACAGTACTGTTTCAAACCAGGTTTGTATATTTTAAATAAAACATCATTTAAAGGTATATTTAAAGGTATAATTTAAAACTATGTTGAAATATTAATTCTTCTTTGCACTTCTTGATGTCTGCTTGCAATTAGCTGTGCTTTTTTCAGGTTGATGAATTTGAAACTGATCAATTATCTGATAATTGCTATCACAGACTCATGATTATTGCTGGAGGATTGTCTTAGTTACAGTACTGCCATAATTTCAGAGACTTTTGTGTATCACATGTGTTTTAATATTGAGCAGTAGTTTCTGTGGTTTGACCTTAATCATTTTTAAGCCCGTAAATGTATGTTTGGGGTCAGCACAGTTTGGTTCCCCCTAGTTTTAACGTTAGAAGCACAGGAAGTCACGGAACAGCTTCCGAGATAAGCAAAAGCTGAGCTGTATTTGACTGTCACAGTATTTCTTCAGCTTTTTAGCTTCTTGCATATGATGCAGAAGGCTGGTTCTGTGATATTGAAAGTAGTGGAGGACATTGTATAAAAAGAGCGTGATGCATTTTGGCAGAGCATTAAAAAGCTTGGTGTTACTTTTGTACCAGAATTTTCCTGGACACATCTCAGAATTTTGAAGTAAAATATAATTGCTGCTCTCAGGACAGATTCCTAGTGCATCCTTTTTTGAAGTGAATCAAGGGCTATGTTTGTTTATTTTTTAGCGTTGGCAGTCTTTAAGTGGTGTATAATATGCTATCACACTGTTGTTCTAGGGATCACGGGAAAACTTACTTGGTTGGGATGCTAACTTCATATTTTGAGAAGAATAGTATAAAAAACATAGCTGTTTTTTGCGGTTCTTCTCTTGCGCACAGTTAAACTGCGAGCGTACTCTAGACTTGTGTTTTTTGATGACCGCAATGAAATACTGGAGATCTGGCTTATTCTGTTAATTTGAGCCAGCTCTGAACATGACATCTAGCTTAAGACTCGGCGTCATTACAGTGGTGCCTGCAACCTGGTGAAAGACACGGGCCAGTTTTGCCCAGGTGGAGCAACCGAGAGAAGCAGCAGCTGCTGCCATAGACCCTCAGGTCCCTGCTGGGACAGAGGATGGAGCAGTGCTAACAGGGAGGAGTTCAGCAGGCTCTCAAAGATCTGGGATGGCTTAGGAGGCTGCAGACTGTGAGGAAGAGGAGTGTGTGAGAGAAGAAGGACAAGGTGTAGCAAGGCTAGGCAGGAGGAGGAAGTAGCAAACGCGAAGTTCTCTCCACCACATTGAGAATTATTGCTGCGTATTATGGTTGTGTCTGACAGTAATTCATTAAAAGGCTAATGATTTTTACATACTTCATCTAATATTTATTTGGGAAGAAACTTTTTCTCATATGACTGGTTTTAATTTTCCTTCTCTGGGTTGGAACGGTTTGGTATTGAAGCTGGGAATTCTCCACAAGTCTTCCTTTGTTGAAGGATATTTTGAATAAGAATACCACATAATCTGTTATTTGAAGAGATTTCCTTGGGAGTAGAAACACAGGTATTTTGTGGCATTTCTACTCTTCCAGGCCAATGTGAATATAGAGGTAGCGTATGGTGGTGTTTGCAGATGGCTGCTTATTGTGTGACCTCTCGAACATCTGTGTCAGCTTCAGGACTGTAACATTTTAGCTCCCGCTATATGGGCTTTGAAACAATGCAGCAAATGAAGGCATACCTTATTTTGCTCTTTTCCTTCCCTGTCCCTTCTCTCCCTCCTGTTTTCCTTCAATTTATATTCATAGTTTTACTTCCCTGGTGATAAAACAGTGTGGTAAAGGAAGGCAAAAGGAGGGGAAGAAAAGGGGTAGAGAAGTGAATGTGTGTGAGAGGACAGAAGGGCACAGAAGAATGACAGGAAAGTGGTCCGGTGTCCACATGAGATAAGAGTAGGGGACTGAAAATCATATGCTGGTTATGGCCACTCTATTCATCCCAAGCAAAACCAGAAGTACCGATTTCAGTAACCTGTGGTGGTGCCTCTGGACATAAGTAGTATGTGGACCACAGTGGGCTGGAATGAGGCCTCGTGTCCTAAATGAAAAGCATTTACAAACTTGAAAAAGCATTGGTTTTGAGGACTGGGAATAGGGTCAAATTTTTCTTTATTTTATCCAAACTCTTTTTGTCAGCCACATACTTGGAAAAAAGCAAAATTACATTTATTGAAGAAATCTTAAAGTAGCATTTGTTGGTTCAGTTCTTGTGTTTTTAGAATGTGGATGCTGATGTATCCAAAATGTCATTTAAAAAATCTGAAAACAGCTAGTGATTTTTTTTTTCAAGCAAAGGTTTGTCCCTGTTTACTTCTAGTCCCAGTTTCTGAAGTGGAATTGAGGTAAATGAAACCTTTATCAAAACATAACATGAATTTATCTTAAAACCATAGAAGAACAAAAGGATTCCTGCAATGCTTTATTTATAATGTTGTTCTCACAACTGTCTTAATACTATGTAGTCTGTCTGTATTTGAGGAGAATTTGTTAGCTGGTGAAAAGTTTTAATGCTAAATTTGACTGTGGTTGATCTTCTGCCTTTTTTTTTTTTTTCTCCTTTTGCATAATAGGTATAAATGACCAAGGATTGTACAGAGTTGTGGGGGTGAGTTCAAAGGTCCAGAGACTTCTGAGTTTGTTGATGGGTATGCCTCTATTTTACAATTATTTTTTCAATATTTTATTTCATATTGTTTTACTGTCAATATTTAGTTTTAAAGGCATCTGCCTGTAGTTGTTCTTTATATGGGCCAAATCTAGTTTGCTTTAGTCCATGTAAATAATGCCCATATCATTGTAAGTTCCCCTGATTTAGCAAGACCAAGATTAATTGGTAGGAATAAACTAAGAGAACTGCTGTGGGATATGTAGGAGCGAATCATGGGCTTTGTGCAAGGTTGATGTAAGTGGGATTAAAGCAGCCTAAGTTGAAGGGTCTGATCAGAAATTTCAAAATACCAAATTCAAGAAAGTTTGAAGCTTGTTGCTTCATTTTTTGAAGTTTCCACCTTTCTTCTCCCTTGTCTAAGATGTACAGGTGCACACACCCATGTGTGTCTTTAGTTAATCACTGTGCAAAATAAGACATTTAGTTTAAGCCTACTGGCAAAGAGCTCTTTGGTTTAAGAGGATGAACATGATATATGTATTAATAATAACTATGTGCCAAGGCGGGAGACAGATGGAGAAAGGATTTGTTTTTATAAACTTAGTAGTATAGCTCTTATATGTGGGTAACGTTTTGGACTCTCTTATACCTAGTTAGCCATGTGTAGCTTTTAAGATTTTCTGATTCATAAAATTATTCTCAGAAACTTTTTCCCCCTTTTCTTTCTGGAAATTTTGATGCATTCTTAATCTCAGTGACTGTAGTTCTCTTGCCACTCTGCTGTCCCTGGAGGGGGGGGAAAAAAAGTATTGGCACCTGGATGAAATCCCTTGTCTGCCTGATATCTCTCACCAAAGTAGTAGCCATGACTGCAAGATGTGCCGTGTTTCCCAATTTCTTGTCCTGAGGCACTGACAGTACATGCAGTCAGACAAGACCACTGGGATTAGTTCATTTTTATAGAGCTTCCAAACCTGTCACTTGACAGCAAAGGTCTGATTCTCAGGGATTCATTGGTATGCAAAGAAGCTTGTTTGCAGTTTGCACCAGGCTCTTCTCCAGAACCATGCATGCTCCATCTGTGCTGATAACACAGTGTTCTTTGGCACTGCAAACTGGAGGAAGCCAGAAAGTGAATTCATTTCATTACCCCAGATATTATGTGAATGACAAAGCGCTTTTATATTATATGCTGCTGTCAGTTCAGTGCCACCTGTAAGACTTTTTCTTTTCCTTCCTTTATTTTTTCAAACAGGCTGTCTCTTCAGAAATTATAAGACATCAGGCTTGAGGACCTGCATGTCATATCAATCTGTCATAATGACCTTGCTAAATATTAATTTATGATATCTTACTTTAATCAATATTAACAGCACCCTGAAGTTCTCCATTAGTGCACATAAACCTGCCTGTATCTTTAAAGTATTGTAGCAAAAGACTCCTTTTGGAAATACAAACTGGGATTAATAAGAATGACTGATTTATAACAGATTCTCATGGTTGTTTATCTGTGTTGGAGTTAGCCTCAATAAACAATAACCATCTTTAGCCATTGACCATAGGAAGAATGACGTGTTACCACTCAGAGAGTCTCAATTAAATGCATTTGATATCATAAAATGTTTTTCAATTTTGTACGTACTGGCTTAGCTTGGGCGCGCAGGTCTGGCAGGCAAATTTTCCTCTTTGCCATTAGTGGTATCCAAATTAAATAGACTCAGGTTGCCAGTGGTTCAGTAGCAGCTGGAAGAGTTTACTGGGGATTCCAGCATCTGCTTTTAGTTATTTTTTAAAATTAGAAACATTTTTTGTCATTCCCAAGATTCATATATTTATTTGAAGTAGGAGGAATACAGTGGTATCAAGATGAGGCAAAATACTGAACAGAAAAAAGTTAGGGTGCAAGCAGGTGCTCTTTTTCTAATGATTTGTTGAAAGTGATCCTATCTGTGCTCTTTATCTGTCTGTCCTCAGAGAAGAATAAAGAGGGTTTCTTTTTGATATACAGTGGTACAGAGAATTTAAAATGACTGATTAATCTTTAATCCTTTGTCTCTGGGTATACTCTTAGATACCCTTTTATATGAAAGAACTTTTCAGAATCATAAAAAACTCATATTAACTTTCTGTATTTTAAAATGTTTGATAAGATTTCAAGGTATTTTAAGCTACCTATTGTTGACCATGAGGTTCACAGTCTGAAAGGCCCAAAGTGCAAAAAAAGTCTTCCAAATGGTAACCAGGGATGTAGTTTTGTCTCTTTTTCAGAATATTTTCTATAAAATTTGGGAAAGTACATTGAGAGTCAAGAGAGTATGGAAAGACCAATATATGCTTTTCTGATACTATGAATGCACAGATTTTCATCTTTAATGTAAAAATCTAGTGAAACTAAGTCTTCTGTAAAATGAGGCTCAGCAATTATATATACAATTCTGCTTTTAAAAAAAAAAGTTAATTTTGCCATTAACTTAGTCCTTGAAGTTACTTGTGACTAGCATTGTGCTATGGTGATCTATTTTGCAGCAATAATCTTGTCTAAATTTAAGTGTGGCATTTGATAAAGAAAACACTCATTATATTTCAAGGGAAAATGTTAAATTAATCTGATATCTCATTGTAAACAGGGATACAGAGTTAGGACTTCCAATGTTATGGGAATCTGTTGTAAGCAATTCAGAGTGCATTGCCAGCCGTCAGGAGGCTCAGTTCTTGAAATCTGTCAGGGACGAATTCCTGCTTCATCTATGATCTACATTATAGATCTGATGTAGCTCATTTCATACAAGCTTGCCTACATAGATTTCATACAAAGTACTACATAGGTCAGCTTTCATACAGACCCTTGCTCATGATGAAGCGACTGCCAAGGACCTGGAGTTTCTACTGATGGGTTCAGTTTTGGTTTCTGATACTGCCTGGTGTGAAAAATGCCAGACATCACATGTTGTAGAAGGTACCTCTGCCTTTTCAAAACCAGCAGCTTTCAAAACAATTACACTGAATTCCTTATTATTTTATATACAGTAAATGACAGTATGCATACACTCCTACAAGTGGGCATATTGCATATGAAAGCAGAGAGAGTCTCCTCCTAACCCAGTTTAGTGAACTGGACTGTTTTTATAAACTGCAGCTCCCTTATTGTCAGAAAGATTTACATAAAATTTAGAGCTGATCTGTCAAAAGCTGTTCCATAAATGTGCACGGTTATTTTTATATGTGTAAAGTTGCCATTCAGTGCACAGTGGCTGCTATGTGAACAAGTAGCATGAAAACTAGTAGAGTAATTTTTGAAATCCCAGTTGAAGTTCCAGTTCATATAATGGCCTGAGATGTTTGAAGTAGGGGGAAAAATGGAGTGGGAACAGTCAAATATATGGGGTGGTGGGGCACAGTGCTATGTAGGGCAACTGTCAAACCAAAAGTGAAAAAAATGTCTTTAAGTCTTGATGGCTTCTACAGTCAAACTAGGGGTTGTTTGGGGTTGGTAGCAGGGCCAAATTTTATTGGGTTTTTATTTTTTTTTCCCAAGAGGTAATGAAATATTTCAGCAATACCTTCTATTTTTTATTTTAAGAGGCTTGCTTTGGAATTCAGACGCTTGTTATCTTGCTCCCCAAATTCTTCAACAAATTTCAAGTAACTGAGTGCATCCTTTGACTGTAAAGAAGGTTGATGATTATGAAGCAGTTATTTAAAAATTGGATATTACATAGTGGTTTAGTAACAAAATCCCCATAGATTTCACTAGTTTCCGATGTGATGGCAGTTTTTATTTAAATATTTCAGTGGAAGGGTTTTGTTCTCAAAAAAGAGAATTTGAACACAGAAACAGCTAGCATGCTAAAAAGAGGAAAGAAGAAACATTTTCCCGAGAAAATCTTGAGTATTTTGGGTGGTGGTTGGCTAGTAACAATTTGGTAGAAAATGTTATCTGACTTGTATTTTAAAATGAGATTTAAATAATTGATACAATGAGGGAGAATATTCAGTTACAGAAATAATTGCTTGGCACAGCCTTTAGAACAGAATTATTTAGTCCCAGTAAAAGGACTGCACCTTTAATCAGGGATCCTAATTTGATTTTTTAAATGTGTCTGTCGTTTGTCTGACAAGCAAAGTAACAAATGAATTCTGAATTGTATGAACTGGTCAACATGTAATCTGTGTCAGCTGCTGCTGTAGTTTACTGTAGTGACTGATGGAAACATGTAGCAGTAATAATAACAGAAGCTCAAGCACTTTGAAGTTACCAAATACATTGGGCTAGTTTGGCCATGTACATGTGATCTTCTTGTGCCAACTAGCTATTGCTTCCTGTTTTGAGGCCAACAGGGTTTTTTTGATTGCAAAACATTCCAGTGTGCTGTGTTCTATGTTCTGTGAAAAAATCTTTCACCTGATGGGTCATTCAGACATACAACCATTCAATTTGATCTGTCTTGTTATAAGACTCTACCAATTAACCTGGTAAAAGATGAGAGGAGTTCTGTGAACCTGACGAATGGTCAAGCAGGCAAGTATTTTTTTCCCTTTGGCTAAAACTGATCAAGTAAGGGAAACATTCAGGCCGACTTGTAGAGGAAACTTACTGATAGAGTCCTTTTTCTACTTTTGAAGCACCTCTTAAAGGTTTTCACACAGCAAGGAGGGTCATACTGCACTTTGTTGGCTATTTTCATCAGCAATCCAAAATAACAGTTTACAAGCAAAACTATGGAAAGAATTTGAAAAGA
>VYZW01041873.1:16457-28130 GCA_013401315.1 Balaeniceps rex
CTCCCCGCCCGCTGCCGCCGCTGGGCGGGAGGAAGCCGGCGGCTTCCCCCTTCCTCCCCGGCAGCTGCTTGGAACACGAGGGCGCCGCGCTGGGCGCAGCCCCAGGTAGGTGCGGGGCGCGGGAGCGAGGCGCCGGCTGGCACCGGTGTTGCGTAACTGGGGCCGGCCCGCGGGGCGCAGCCCGCCGGGCCAGGGGGTGGCCGAGCCACAAGTGCCGGTCGCCGCGGGGCAGCGCTCCCGGCCGGGCGCCCGGCGTGGGCGATCGCTCCCTCCCTCCCAGCCAGGTCTGCGAAACCAGCCAGGGAGAGGCGGGGCGCCGAGGGTCAGCCTGGAGCGGGAGCGGCTCCGTGCGGGCTGGGAGAGAGGGAGGGAGGGAGAGGAGGCGGCCGAGGGCCGGTGTGGGGAGGCAGGGCCGGGGCCCCGCGCGGCCGGGAGGCAGCAGGTCGAGACAAAGGCGGCTGGGTGCGCAGCCTGCCCTTAGCGGGCGCTGGTTTCAGGAGCCTGCTTTGGCAGCTTGGGTCGGGGAGGGAGACAAATCCGTCGCCTGTCAGCCTGGCCGCGGCAGCGATCGTTATCCAGCGTTACTAGAAGGAGCGCACAAAGAGAGCGGATTTCTGTTTATCTGGCGAAGCACATCAGGAAATTCCCAGCAAATAAATGCTGTGAACTCTGAAGGAGGAGCTTAGCTGGGGAGTGAAAGCAGAGAATTTTCTAGTATTGACACAGTCCTCTGTGTGTGTGTGTGTGCACATGTATATGCACTTGTGCATTTCTAATGCCTTTTTTGCCTCCGTGTCGCCAGCTGTCTCCCTACGTTCTCTGCTGCAGGGAAATACTTGCCCTGTCTGCTGAAGTACACCAGACTGGTTTTTTTTTCTCATCACTGAAAATATGTTACACAGCTAAGCAGAGAAAGAACGTATACTAGCGTTTGGGTATAACTATGTGAAATGGGCCACATTGTTTAAGTTTATTTTGGAGAAAGAAACCTTAATCTGCGCTTAACAAGACTCTTCCTGGGAGGTGGGTCAGTGTATGAATCTTACAGAAACATCTATTAATTGTTTAAAATTAAGCGCGGACAGAATTCCTGTTGTGTTTCTTTCCCCTGAGAAAATACTAAATTTGCAACTGACTCTTAAACATATCATTGTTCAAAACAGAAACAGGAGGGAAAAACATTGCTTCAAAGAAATCTGAAGATGAGCGCCCACACGCAAACTGCAGAGAAAGGACAGAACACGACACTCCTGTGCCAGGAAAGCTATGTTTGCAGTGGGACAGATGAAGCAATCTTTGAGTGTGACGAGTGCAGGAGCCTACAGTGCCAGCGTTGTGAAGAAGAGCTGCATCAGCCAGAAAGGTTGCGGAACCATGAACGGACCCGTATAAGACCTGGCCACGTCCCGTACTGTGACTCCTGCAAAGGTGCCAATGGGAACATAATGCATGGCAGTGTGACGGGCTCAAGGCAGATAGCAGCAGTGAGATGCCAGGTGTGCAAAATCAACCTCTGCATGGAGTGTCAGAAGAGAACGCATGCTGGGGGGAACAGAAGGAAGCACCCTGTCACTGTGTACCATGCTGGCAAAGCCCAAGAGCAGGAAGAGGAGGAGGGGATGGATGAGGAGGCCAAGAGAAGGAAGATGACAGAGAAAGTTGTGAGTTTCCTCTTGGTGGATGAAACTGAGGAGATTCAGGTAAGAACTGCTGGGGTTTGTTTGAGTGGGCGAGATCCTTTAGTTTCTATCGTAGCCTAACAGGCTGATGTGATGTATGATTAATACTTGAAGTGTAACTGGCAGCAACGGTAACAAAATGAGGATAGCCAGTTAAGTGGCACTAAGTAAGTATTTTGGGCCGAAAAGACACAGTGCCTTGGAGTGGCCTTGCTTGCGAGTTCCTCAAAAGGTCAAGTTCATTAAAACCTTACATGTGGCAAGAGCCTCCTTTAAGAGGCTTGGTAAGCGAGGCTGGTGAAAGAGTTGACTGTTCTGAGACACACACAACTAAGATAAGAGCTCTCTGTGCAGGATGCTGATCATTCCTGAACAAAATTGAACTGAGAGGATTGCAGTAGATATCCTGCAAATGGGAGTGCTGGCAGCCAATCTCCTACCGTATGACTAGGAGCAGGCACTGTACCAAACAGTGCTGATGCAAGACTATAGCCCCCTGCTACCCTCCTTTAGCATCAGTAAATCCATCTGATTTTTAGGAATAGGATAAAGTAGAAATAAGTGTCCCAAGTGTGTCATCCAAGTCCTCCAGACACCACAGTTAAGCTATATTGCTTGTCACAAATATTATTCCATGTTAGCCTTTTGCTGAAAGAGAGTGAAATTGGCCACCAGTTTGGAGCAGGCCTGCTGGTAGTAATGATAGAAATACTAGTTGACTAGGAACAGCCTCTCAGGAGGCATTATTTTAGAGAGTCTAGCATTCAATATACACAATTAATTCTTCTGTTGGCCCTTACATTTGGTGAGCGTAAGCACTTTATAATGTAAAAATACTTTACAAATGTAAAAACAACAAAGTGTGAAAGTCACAGAGCAGGTTAGTTACACAACTAAAAATTCAGCTTTGTCTTCTGGCTTCCAGTTTGCATACTCCATGCTAAACCTCATTTAGGAGACACTGAAAGAAAATGTGTAGTCACCTGAAGACTCAGTATCTGGTTGCTCTAATTTAACATATTCATGCTACCAGCGGTAAAAAGAATTGTGATGATACTCTGATTGTTGGTAGGTTAGTTATTTGTATCCATCATAGTAACAGTCAATGTGTCTGCCATGCATTGCAAGGAAATGTGACTTAAGTATCTTGAATCTGTTCTATGGTACAGAATAGTGTGTGTATATATATAATATTTTGGTCAGTTCAGGTGTACCAATTGACAAATTCTCATGGCTTTTGGAGAGGAAAGGGAGGAAAGGATGACAGTCTTTACGATGCACTGACATAGAAAACACACTATGCAGGACACCAGTGACTGTAAACTGAATGACTAAGTTTCAGGTATAATGGCAGTCCTAAGTTTGTATGCCTCTCTTAAGCACACACACATTTCCTTGTAATGCATGGTAGATGCAACTATTACTTTAAGATGCAGACTTTTCAATAGTCTTCATCTAGCCACTAGAACAAGCTCTGAAATGCCTTAGAACAGGGTTGTCCTGGAAAGCTGCTCACAAGCTGTGGCTGTGTGTGGTTTTACTGGTTTAAGTTATCTTTATACTCGTGAATCTGTAAGCCTTATTGAGGCAGACTTTTGGCTGCCTCTTGCAAGCAAGTGCATGTCATGGGCGATAAAGCCAACTTCCTTATTGGGACAGCAATGGTCCTTTATCAGATCGTAGTGATTTGATCAGAACAGGTTTGAAAAAGCTCTTCAAAAATGATCTTGCTTCACTATCAAGATGTTGAATCAGAGCTCTTCCATCTGGAGTGATCTCTTCCTCATAGCTGAATACTTACATGACATCTCACAGCGAGTCTCAAAGCAGTTTGAGAGTTTTCAGTTAAAATATTTTCTGGCAGCTGGAACTTAAAGAGTATTTGCTATTATAGTGATGTTTCTGCTAGTGAGCATGAGGACCTTTATTTAGAGAGGGCTGTCAGATGACTAGCCAGATCTGAAGACATCTTCTGTAGCATCTTTTGCTCATGATAATACTGAACAGCCAATTGAGGTATAGGAAAGTGATCCTCAGTCTTTTGTGCTTGTCCTTAGCAAGATTATTGTTGATTACCTGGGGAGAAATCCTTAGAATGTTCTTTATTTAAACCATATTTCTGTCCAAAAATGTCAAAGCAGTAATAACTTGAAATGTGGAGAGTCAGGGTTTGAGAGTGTGTGGCTTTTTAAGCTTGAGCAGACAGGAGAAGGATTTATCAGAATTATGGAGTCCAGCTGNATTTGCTATTATAGTGATGTTTCTGCTAGTGAGCATGAGGACCTTTATTTAGAGAGGGCTGTCAGATGACTAGCCAGATCTGAAGACATCTTCTGTAGCATCTTTTGCTCATGATAATACTGAACAGCCAATTGAGGTATAGGAAAGTGATCCTCAGTCTTTTGTGCTTGTCCTTAGCAAGATTATTGTTGATTACCTGGGGAGAAATCCTTAGAATGTTCTTTATTTAAACCATATTTCTGTCCAAAAATGTCAAAGCAGTAATAACTTGAAATGTGGAGAGTCAGGGTTTGAGAGTGTGTGGCTTTTTAAGCTTGAGCAGACAGGAGAAGGATTTATCAGAATTATGGAGTCCAGCTGTCTTTAACCGCCTGTTTTCTGACCTTTGGAACTTGAAGATTGTTGCATTAGTTAGGAAATAAGAGAGGAAACTGCGGATTTGCTATCGGTGGTAGATTCTGCCATAACAATGTTAAATGCTAGTCCTACAAAATTAGGCAGAACTAGTTATGTTGCTGAACAAACACAATGGATCAAGATACTTGCTGATGTATAAATGTTTACAAACCTCTAACTTGAAAGTAGTTCAATGAGATGGGAACACAAGGCAAAGAGATTTCTTTTTTAGTTTCTTTTGGAACTTGGAGTTGTTAAGCTCAAGTGGTTATGTTTCATCTCATTGTTCCTGTTGGCTTCTTGGAGGTGGTAGCTCTCAAACTGAAGGACATTTATAGTGTGTAAGCAATGACTGAGCTAGTTCCACATCCAGAAGCAATGTAGATTAATCCATAAGGAGCTGTGCCTGAGAAAATTAGTTTAGCTGAGAGGTGGAGATTCTCAGCTTGGGCTCAGCACTGCACTGATACGGCTATGATAATTCTGGGATCTGCATAATTGTCTCTGTGCCATGTTGCACATATGTGCTGGCCTGCTCAGAGCTAGTTTGGAGCTTTTTGCGCTTTGCAGACATAACCATAAGCTCAGAAAGCTGAGGACTTGGGCTTGTTTTGAATCCACTTAGTCAGGAAAGGTCCCATTTTAAACCACTGCTTGTGAAGCAGTGGTTTGTAGAGAACTGATGGTAGCTTACGTTCCTATCTGTGAAGTACAGGCTCCTCTGTGATGTTCATCATAACAGCACTATGTCTGAGCACCTCAAAAAGAGATTGGTTATCTCACGTTAAGAAAATGCCATTAAAAGTTAAATCCAAGTTTGCACCGCAAGTCTGCGGAAGAACCAGAGAAAAAGGTTGTTCCTTATGGAGTCCAACCTCAGCTGTCTCACGCACCACACAGCATGATGCTTTGTGACTCTTGTGAGTTAGTCCCCAACCATCTTGACCTACACCACAATTTTTCCTTTCCTTCTTCCAGGACTTATTGCCCCTCATAAGACCATATTGACTTCTATCAGAAAACAAATCTTGTCCATGTTTTAGGAATTGGCATCACCTGCATTTTAGACCCCATTCTAGGTCCTTTTTCTCAGGCTGTATTATGCAGTTTCTCTTTACACTGTATTAAATTTTTGGGCTTATCTATCACATATCTAAAGCTGAGATTTCAGTCAAATTGTTCTTGATAACAGCAGCATCTGTTTGTTAATTGGCTCTGACATAGTCTATATTCCTTGCTCATCTGTACTCAGAATGATATTGTGGGGATTACTTCCTCAGTCAATTGCTTCAGTCTTGTCACTGCTCTCATCACATCTTCCACATCTCCTCTTTAGAATCAAACTGCATGCCTTTTTTTTTTATGTGTAAATCCCCTAACTGAACCTCCCGATCTGCTCTGTCAAGATGTCAGCTTTCCTTTCTTATCTCTAACTTGCTGAATTTTCAAATAAGCATCATTGTGCTGTTATTAGTGCTGCCCCTTGCGCACAGGAGGCACTTCCCTTAAGGACTTACAGAATCAATTAAGTGATCTTGTTTAAAACTCCCCTGTACTCATGGACCTATTATGAAAAACACAGGAAAATACAACAATATAAACATGACTTGGGTTAGGATAGTTGTTTCGAGTCCTGATACTGTCTCACTGCCTCTTGAACTTTTCCACTGGTCTGTATCTGTCTTTGTCTCTTGTACTTCTGTTTATGCAGTTTCTGGAACAGTATCCATTTTTGCTTTGTCTTTACACAACACCTTTGCAATAGAGCTCTTTAGCATAAAGCAGAGAGTTAATTTATCAGTTGCACACTATTTACTACTACTTCTGAGGTAGAGGAGAAGAAATGCTTAACAATGCATAACAACAACTTGATATTTTTATCTTGGAACAGATGTTGAGAGTTCTTACCACAGGATCAGAGCTTGGTTGTAGTGTCACTAGTGGCCTCTATGGTAATACTTTGTCCAAAGCCCTAATTAAGGACTAGGCACACATACTTTATAGAAGTACAGAAAATCTTTCATTGACCCCAGAAGACAGGAGACGTGCTTGATTGTTATTAGTCTTCCTTAAAGAGTTTACTGATCTTTGACCAGAAACTAGCTCTGTCACAAGAAATTACCCAATCTCTGGGTTGCAAAGAAAAATAAAAGGTACTGACTTTGTAGCCTGCCTTACCAAGAAGACAGGAAGAAAAGAAAGTTTTTCCTCTAGCTAGACACAAAAATTATATCCCCAGCAGTATAATTTTATGTGGGAGAAAGAAGCATACATTTATTACTGGGTCTCCCCTGAGGTACCCACTACGACCTCCCTTTCTTCAGTTAGCAGGGTCTTTTTGTTTTGCCAATAGACATCTCAATTTCCTAAATCCAGCCCAATTCCTTGAGTTCTTTTTATTCCTGCTGGCAGGGTTAGACACCTAAAGGATTAAGCTCTTTCCCTCAGCAAATACTGAGCAGGATCTATATAATGCTTTGCAGTGAGTTCAGATGATGCAGAATGACCCATAGCCCTTATTTAAATGCAGACCATTTTATACAATCATTAAATAACCAGACTCTAACAGTGTGATGGTCCATGTGTCCTCCTCTGTCCCCTATTGTTAAAAAGTTACAGATAGAGAGTGACAACTCTTTAGGGGTGCTAGCTGCTTTGCTTTTCTCACTCCTACTGTAAAGCTGATGAAAGTACAACCTACTGATTTGAGGCTGGCCAAAGTCTAGGGATGAGAGAATGGAGAGTCACTAGGAATGTTTTTTCTAGTCAAGTATTCTTTGTCAGTCAAGGCAAGCTAACAATGTCTTCTCTCCTAAGAGAAGATCACAATCTCTTAAGTCTTATTGCTTGCCATTGTAGTAGAAAAGCATTTGTATAGCAAATAGTACTAGTTCCTATGACCCTCTTGCTTGATTTGCTGTTGGGGGAATATTTTTGTTGTGCTTTAGGATAGCACAGTCAGCTGTAAGTTTCTGGGTATTTTAGTCTGTATCCTGTAAACTGAGGAGTCACAGTTGGTATATTAGCCATGGATGTAAAGGAGGAAGAAGTGTGGCAGGATCCAAGTTTTTTAGGTCAGTGTGATCTGTCGGATCAGGATATGTAAGTTCTGTCCCTCATCACTGTTGCTGTACTATTGATGAGTTTTCCCCCCTCTGTGCTTCAGAGAGGTTTTCTTGCCAAAGTATTTTGGGGAGTTTGCTGTCCTACACTCCAGGAATTTTTCTCTTATTACTTTGCTATTTTTCAGTATTCCTCCCATCCCAGTCTGTTATCAGTTTTGCAGTTCCCTCTCCTACACTAAAGTGCACTGTTTTTCTGTCCTTGGAATAAAGTAGTAGAAAAACTACTTAGCAATTGCTGGTTAGGAGTGTTCTTTCTTCCACTGGACATATACCAGTATTTTGAAGAGTATTTTTAGAAGATGGGAGAAGAGCTATCCATTCAACAAATGCACAGCTCCTTTAACTGAGGAGGAGTTAGGCTGACTGACTAGTTAGTCAGGCTGACTCCTAGCTAATTTGAACATAGCCACTTACAAATATTGCTTTTCTCTGGAATTGCTCTTGCACCTTCTTCATGATGCAACTCTCCTGGGCCGTAATTAAAGTCAAATCTCTTGCTTGCTTCCTGTCTCTTTTGTCCATATGCTGAAACGAGTGCAGGTGTGGTAGCAAAGGAGAGCGTGTCATGGGTGAGAGAAGCTGGTAGCAAGCCACTCTGGAATACCCACTGTTTGATTTGAGGAGTTCCTGAACTAAATAGGTTGTTGGGGGGAAGGGGGCTTTTTTTCCACTTATCCAATGAATCCTTTTGGGCTCCTGGGTGCTGCCAGCAGGAGCAGGATGTGAGTGCTTTGGGGTGCATTCAAGAAAGAAAAGGGAACTGGCAGCTTGCTGTCCTCCAGCCCTTCTGTCCTTTCCATTTCCTCCACTTTCCCACTTCTGCAGGGGTCACTGGGAAGCAGATGTTGCTGCAGTACACCTTTTACTTTTTTACGTGGGTTGTTAATGCCTTGCTTTAGGGTCGCATAAAGGCAGAAGTTTCCCAGTCCTTTGGCCTGCCTGTCAAAACATCCTGCAATTGGGAAGATAACCAGAGTAACTATTTTCTAGGAAGAGTGGTACTGTAATACAAGTAAGTTTGTAAATGCCCCTCTTAATGAGGATAGTGGTATAGTGTCCATAGAGGTAATCTAGTTACCCTTAGTATTGAGGAAGACTAGGAGTTACAGCATGAACTCGCTCCCTGACTTGCTGTCTTCTGGGCAAGTCTCTTCACCTGGATGTTGTCTCTGCTGCTACGGCTGTGACATTGAGGTGGTAATTTGTAGCTGTGTGGCCAAATTAACATCCATGGAGAACTTGAAAGGTACTTAGGATACAGAATAACGATTTCTGCTTCCTTATTTACTATTTTCTTTAAGAGTTAGATGACGCTCTTAAATCAGTGTTATTCTGCAGCAGTTGCATTTACCTTGAAGTCTTTATTAGTTTTGAGTTCTTGCAAAAGTAGTTTTTCAGCTAGCAAACAGGGTAGTGGGCTGTCTAGTCTTACTTCTGCTTTCAGCAGTTTCATATAACTCAGCTGTGATCTACAAGGGTAACTTACCTGGTAATCGCAATATTTCAGTCAATATTGCCTCTTGGGTTAGGGAGGAGTCCAATCAAATTGAATTACCTCCCATCCTCTTATGTTTTTTCCACCACTGTCTTAAAACCTTTGAAATAGGGTCTCTCTCTTTGGGTAGGGTTGTTAAGCAGGATTTAACTCTTACCTCTTTATTACAGGACTCTTTCTTGGAAGAGACAGACATGGGCTTCAGACATTCATTGCAGGGACCTGTAGGTCCTGTTGAGACTCATTCTGTTAGGCCCTGTACAAACGCATGAAAATAGTGTCCCTGAATTCTGTATGGGAAAGAACAGGATAACTTTGGTCTGAAAAAGTTATTCAGTTCAGGGGCACTATTTTCATGGGTGTGTACAAAGCCCAATAGAACAAATCTCAACTGAACCCATAGGTGGTACTGCAGTGAAGGCAAATAAGCGGGTACAAAAAAACTTAAGCTTAGAAAGTACCCCTAATACAAATGCTATCCTTTGGTTGAGCCAGACGTGCACCCAGCATGGGGAATAAGACCAAAACTGGCTGAAGCTGAGGAGCAGTGTTGGAATCTAACCTTAAGTCCTCAGGGTGTCTCTGTCCCCTTCTTTATTTTGCTCTCCCTGCATCTGGCATCAGGTCCCTGGACTGGGGCTTGAGGGTCTGTAGGACTCCGATGCTGAAAATGCTGATGTCCACTGTCAGCTTGGCTGAAGTCTAGGAGATTACTGAGGACAATAATGATAAATATATTTAAGTTTGCTGGGTCAATGATTAGTAACTTACTCCTGAATACCGGATTGTAACTACTGGTATGACATACGCAATTTTATAAACTAATCCATTGACACAGCCCTTTTGGGAAAACTCTTCCAAGCTACCGTAAAATAGTTACATAATATCGAGTAGCTCTTTGAGCAGCAGAATTAATGAAGTCTAATTTCTGAGATGTCTGCCTCCCATTATCCAGTGCTTATCCACACCTTCTGTCTGTTGGGTAGGAAGCAGTATGTGTGCTATCATGCACCAGCCAGTATGCTTACTGGCTAGCAAGTGTGGGCATGACTGCTTAGCTTAGTACTGTGTCTTTGTGGCTGTGTGGAGTGGACAAGAGACAAGCTTTTTCCTCAGAAAGGTTATGAGAGTCTTTCTTTTCTACTCTGCTGTTTATTTTCATCAAACTTTTAGGAAATTTATGTTTTAGAGGCACTTATTTCTCTATAAAATATGTCTATGTAATTAGATTATGGATTTAAGTGATATGTGAAAAACTAGTGTAATGCCATAAATGACATTTTCCATGGGAAGTCATGCAGAAGAAAAGGTACAGGAGACAAACTAAGGTAGGAAACTAGAGCTGCTTGGACTTATAAGTCAGCCTTGATTCTACTTGATCACCTGCTTATGTTCAAAATCTCTCCCTAGTTTGGAGGCCTCTAAAAGTTGGGAGGGAGTAATGACCTCCTGAGGTCCCTTCCAGCCTGAATTAGTCTATGATCTTAGCGGAAATAGGGTTTGAATTATGATAGTCTAGAGCCCCTCTGATGGCTCTACTGATGTCATGGGCTTCATAGCAAAGAGTTTATCTCTCTCACAGGGAGCTACCCAATCCTTTTTCTCACTTGGTAGCAAGAAACATTTGGGAATATCAACAAAAGTTTCTCCTGGGGCAAAAGCAGGGAGTTTCCAGCTGCTTTTTTAATAGCCTGTTGCACTTAACTTGCTGGGGTAAGCCAGCTGCACTTCTTTGCATTCATGCACTCCCTTTCTGGGAGTGATTACGAGGAGCTCTGCAGAGATGTGAATTTTGTTTGCAGCACCGTACTGTGGTGCAGGCTGTTCTTCTCAGATTTGTCTTACAGGCTTTATATGTTTCTTTCTTGTTTGTTTTCAATGTACACAGAAATTCTGATGTAATGACCTAACGGTAGGACCTGGGGCTTTAGGCATGTGCCCATAACACTTTTCTGTGAATCTACCTCTGGATAGGAACTCAATTTTTTAGAGTTAAAACACAACTGCCAAAATTTAGAAGCTGTGTCATAAAGAACTGGTCTGTGTTGAGGTGGGCTGATCTGACAGATCTGTTCCGTTTCCGGGTTTAATGCTTGATACAATACTTTGTCCTTAAGATCAAGTACCTAAAACTGTCTCAGTTTTTTTGTTTTAGAAGTTCAGGGCTGCTTAAAAGGTTGCAGATCTTGTTTTAGCTTGCTTTGATGTTTCTCCCTGTGATTTCAGGTGTTAGTTTGAATTCTTGTAAGTGTTATCTTTTTAAAATGTTCTCTGAGCTGTGAGCAGAATTGCTTGTATTGCCAGTTAAGTAATGCTGTTCAGAAGGGACAGGCGAGGCAGGAGGGGCGGTGTTGCCCTCCACGTAAAGAACACGATACAGTGTGAAGAGCTGTCCCTGAAGAATAGCCACGAGCAGGTCGAAAGCTTATGGGTAAGAATCAGAGATGGAGGCAACAAAGGGAACCTTGTCGTTGGCGTTTACTACAGGCCGCCTGATCAAGGGGAGTCTACTGACGAAGCCTTCTTCCTCCAGCTCCAGGAGGCTTCGCGCTTGCAGACTCTCGTCCTGCTGGGGGACTTCAACCACCCCGACGTCTGCTGGAAAAGTAACATGGCAATCAGTAGGCAGTCCAGGAGATTCCTAGAATGCATTGAGGATAACTTCTTAAGCCAGGTAATAGACACCCCTACCCAAGGGGATGCAATATTGGACCTGGTGGTCACCAATGCAAGTGAG